>JAUZSX010118751.1:0-17859 GCA_034780655.1 Idiosepius hallami
ATTTTACCTGGGTGCCCAACTCGCTTGCAGGGTTATCATTTGTTGGTGCAGTATCTTTTGCACACCAGATAGACACTCTCTGAACCGCGGGGCTTTTGTAATCAGTGTTGCCCTTGACCTAGATGAGGTATTCTATCGAGTTATCGAGACCCATCTGCCCGAAGCAGCTTAAGGTAGCTGCAATGGTTTTAACTAGAATATGAACTCACATAATACCATTCCATAGTCCGAGATTTTTCCAGTGCTCCACCTTATTTCTTCTTTCACACATACACGCACACACACAGACACACACACACACACACACACACACACACACACACACATAGAGACACACACACACAGACATTCACACATAAAGACACACTCAATGAGGTACATACACAAACAGACACACACACACACACACACAAACACACATAAAGACACACAGATATACACACGCATTCGTAGAGGCAGTTATTAATAATTGTCGGTGTATAGATGGATAGATACAAGACCTCAACGGTGGATGTGGCAGATAATGTCAACAGTGTCGCCACGGCACTAAAGGCGGCTGAAGGCTGCAACAGAGGATGGCCTCCAGTCGTTGTGGTTCTCTCCGTGGCATTGAAACAAGGCCAACCTCTACCAAGGAGTCGTGTGGTGGGTGCAGGTGAACCAGTCTCCTCACGTTAAAAGACATCACTCACAGGCGTCCTACCGAAAGGACCCACATGAGTCAAGACGGAGGACAGTTATACTCGACAACGAGTGACCGCCAAGAAGAAGAAGATACATATCAATCTGGATGGCTACTTCGTCCTTTTTTTAGTTTTAATTTTCTTCTAAGAATATAAAGTCATACTCGACAACGAGTGAGCACCAAGAAGAAGAAGATACATATCAATCTGGATGGCTACTTCGTCTTTTTTTAGTTTTAATTTTCTTCTAAGAATATAAAGTCATACTCGACAACGAGTGACCGCTAAGAAGAGAAAGAAGATACATATCAATCTGGATGGCTACTTCGTCTTTTTTTAGTTTTAATTTTCTTCTAAGAATATAAATAATATTAATGAAGACCTTTAAGAGCATATCGGATTCTCTCACCAATTCTTCCTATGAAGATTTCTGACATTAGTAGAAAATTCTCGCTATTTTTGACTTGTCCGAGATTTCACGTTATTTCACGATTGACTTCTCGCGAATTAGGTCGATGAAGGTTGCGTCTCGATCTTAAATTGACGCACGCTAGATTAGTGGACTGTGATAATAGGATGCTACATCCGTACTTTCACAGCAGAACTGTTAATTACTTGACTATTGTAGACACATGTCCCAGTCTTTTACTGGAGTATAATCACAGGAAATAGGATAAGGTCTGCTATTAAGAACCAAAGAAATTGTACCGAATTTAGGAAGGAGCAAAAGAAAATCAATAGAAAGCTATTTCTAAGAGGTGTTTATTTGATTATTAGAGTTTTTCGAACCATCAACTATTATTAGATACAGTGTCGTGCTTAGCCACTTAGCGGCCCTGACGCAAAATGCGCCTTGCGGCCCCTTTAGACAAATAAGGACAACTTGCTTCCCTTGAGCATACTGCAGCCTTTGATTATATATACATACATATAAAAATATTTGGGCAGTGACGGTGGGGCATTGGTAGAAGCTTGGTCTCTGAGATCGTTTTACGCGAGTTCAAATCCCAGTCAAAACCATTACTTACAGTATAGCAGCCTTGTGCATATGGGGCTCGTTAACTCGGGAGAGCAGCTCGTCTAGGTAAAGGGTAACACCGAATGTAAAAAGCCCGGGTAAGAGCATGTGAACATGGCCTTGTGCCAAACTTGAGTAAATATGATATCAGCATATGCATAAGTAAATATGATATCAGCATACGCACGCATCAATACATGAATGTACACACACACATTCTTTCATATTAAGATAGAAATTGCAATTAAAAGAATGAAAGTGTACACACAGATAAGTACTCACACACACACGCATAAGTACATAAACATATATCAGCATACACATGCATCAGCACACAAATCTGCATACACACATTTACTCACATGAAGATAGGAATTGCAACAAAAAAGGTGAAAGTACACACACACATAAATGAATACATACACCAGTACACACACATATCAGCATATGCACACCTCAGCACACGAATGCAGATAAATACACATACACACACACTTGAGTGCATACTCACATATCAGCATACACACACATCTGCAGACAAATCTTCACACACATACACATACATTTTACTCATATGAAGACAGAAATTGCACAAGTACACACACACACGAGTACACAAACACATCAGCATATACACGGGTATGCATAAATACACGCACACACATGAGTTCATACTCATATATCTGCATACACACAAATCTGCACACATACATATACATTCACTCATATGGGTATAGAAATTGCCATAAAAAGGATAAAAGTATACACACATGCACACACAAGTATACACACATCAGCATATACACTTCTCAGCACATGAATGTAGATTAATATACATACACACACACGAGTTGACACGCGTGTATCAGCATATGCATGAAACATCAGCATACGAATCTGCACATACACACACACACACACACACATACATTCCCTCATATGAAGTTAGAAATTGCCATAAAAATGATAAAAGTACACGCAAGTACACACACTAGTACATACACATCAGCATATACACTTCTTAGCACACAAATGTAGATAAATATACATACACACACACATGAGTGCATACTCATATATCAGCATACACATGTATTTGCACACAAATATTCACATACACACACACACACACACATACATACATTCATATAAAGATAGGAATTTCCATAAAGATAATGAAAGTACATACACATCAGCATATACACACCTCAGAACACAAATGCAGATAAATACACATGCACACACACAAGTTGACACTCGTATATCAGCATACACATGAAATATTAGCATACGAATCTGCACACACATACACACACTCACACATACACATACATACATACATACATTCACTCATATGAAGGTAAAAATTACCATAAAGATGATGAAGGTATACACACACACACACACACACACACACACACAAGTACACACACATTAGCATATACACTCCTCAGTAAATGAATGTAGATAAATACACATACACCACAAGTTGACACTCGTATATCAGCATACACATGAAACACACAAACACACATACATACATACATTTACTCATATAAAGATAGAAATTTCCATAAAGATGATGAAAATACACACACACACAAGTACACACAAACGAATCTGCACACAAACACACACACGCACACATACACATACATACATACATACATTCACTAATACAAAGATATAAAAATTTCCATAAAAATGATGAAAGAAATTTCAAGAATTGGTCGTTCCCAAAGAAGAATCTTTCGAGTGGAGATGAAATGTTATCAGAAATTGATGTTGAAAATGTGATTCTAATTGACAAGCAGAACTTTCTGATTCCAACAAGACTTTTAGGCTTTCATTTTTTTTGGGCTTTTTCTCTTTATTTGAGGCTGTCGTCTGAGGTCAGTCCATAAAAGATGATCAAATCAAAAATAGTATGAAAAAAAACAAAAACAAAACAAATTGAATAAAATCTAAAAAAAAAACAAACCCAAAACAAAAGAAGTTTTTTTGACTTAAGCAAAAAAATAAAAGAAAAAAAAATGATGAATAGAAAAAAAAAGATGGCAGACAATTTTAAATGCACGGAAAAATGATAAAAGGATTGAAAGAATTGCCTTTATTTTTTTCTTCATTTTTTTAAGCTTGTCTGAATTTAGAAAATAAAATGTTATTATTTAGGTTTTATTTCATTTGGAAGATGTGTGAAGCTCACAACCATAATGTGTACAGAAAAAAAAACGGTTCAAAATAAGAATCCTTCTTATATTCTAGAGTTTGTCTTAGAACCAAGACTGATATAAGGTATTCGGTTAAAAAAGGGTCCAAAATAGAAATCCTTCTTATATTCTAGAGTTTGTCTTAAAAACCAAGACTGATATAAGGTATTCGGTTAAAAAAGGGTCCAAAATAGAAATCCTTCTTATATTCTAGAGTTTAGCAATAAATGAAGATTGATATAAGGTATACTTTAACCCTTGAAACCCCAAGAAACCGATTAACTAGCCCTAGCAAAAGAAGACCCGCACACACTGATATTTAGGCCTTAACCTTTGGACCCTGACTTTGCAAAATTACCAATGAGTCACTAAGAGTCATTGTATCAAAGGACCCTATTAAGATCAAAATGTGTGTCTTTTTTTGCCTTAAGTTACTAAGGCCGATATATCGGCCCTTTAGGGTCCAAAGGTTTTAAAAAAAAGGGGTATTTTAAATTTGTGAGTTTAGTTATAAACCAAGATTGATCTGATACAGTTGCGTAGCAACAGATTTTGCCGCTCCGGGGCAGTCATTTAGATTTGCGCCCCCTAGCCCACTGATGATCTGTTAACATTCAAAATTACAAAAAGCCCTAAAAATATTTATTTTCATGTAACTACAATCAAGGATCAAATTATATACAACTTAGAATGATTATTTTCATTGGACTGAGGATACAGTTAAAAGATTCATTTAAAAAGCCCTAAATATATTTCTATTCATGGGACTACAATCAAGGATCAAATTATATACAACTTGGAATAATTATTTTCATTGGACTGATGATACAGTTAAAAGATTCATTTAAAAAGCCCTAAATATATTCCTATTCATGGGACTACAATCAAGGATCAAATTATATACAACTTAGAATAATTATTTTCATTGGACTGATGATACAGTTAAAACAATCCCTTTGAAACATTATCATTATTACGCACATAAAACAAATCAAAGCTATAAATACTTATTTTCATTATATTAAATTGATATTATTTTTTCTTATCTATTCTTAACCCCTCAAAATGCTGCTCCTGGCATGTGCTGCCTGGGGCAGACCACCCCCTTCGCCCCTCCTTTGTTACGCCACTGGAAATAGGAAAGCATTAGGGACAAACTTAGACATTTTTATGGGAGCAAACAAAGAGGAAATGGGTCTCACCTGAGATTGGGCGTAGTTTGTCCCAAAACTTCTAGGAAGTGTGTCAAGAATTTTTTTATTCAAAGCCAGCTGCATGTTATTGCATGCTGCATGTTATTTTTAGCAGTTCTGAAAGCTTAAAGATCGATGGCAGAAAACTCTTGGAAAATGATTATTTTTAGGAATACTTTTGTTTGTTTTTGTTATTAGTTAGTGTTATGCTGTTGGTTTCCATAAAAAAGACAGAAGACAGCAGTAAGGTTTAAAAACTTGTATATTAACAATTGGTACAAAATAACAGCATAAAGTGGTCGTATGTGCACATGCACCGTCTCCGACTACGTAAAACATACCGTCTGATATAACAATGGAAGAATTCATTGAGAGGGGAGTTCACCCACAACACTTAATAAGTAAAATTTGAAAGTGTTTACAAACATCTGGAACAACATGATATCATAGGTTGTCCCAAAAGTCTACAAACACTGATGGTCTTTATTTTGAGGAATAATTTTTGTTGGTTTTATTATTACTTGGCAAGTAAAATGTCTAAGTGTTTTTGAACTTTTGAATATCAACAATGCATTTTCAAGATTATGTGTACAACACGATTCGATGTTAATTTTATAATCTACTAGAAATATTGTCCAGCTTTGCCCGGCACCAGAGATTATTTGCTACTAAGATAATTAAGAAAGCTTATTATCTCGGAAAATACTCATTGCTCTTTTTATACTAAATTATATATACTAATAATTGTTTTTGAAAAATGCTGCTTGTTTGAAAATGTATTATTTTTAATTAGATTTCAAAACCCTTTTCTGTTATTTATTTATTTATTATTTTAAACATTACTTCGTTTCTTCTCTGTGCTCTTAAAAAAATTTCTTTAAGCAACAATCTCGACACTTGTTGATTTATACGATTGAGTCAAGTTGGAGTCACCGGTTCCCATCAGATTACTGTAGTTAAGGAACATTGAGCCTGGTTAGTAGTTAGATTGGTGACCATTTAAGTATATTAGTGTTTGCCTTTCAATTTCTTGTTTTCTCCAGTTTGATTTTGGTACGTGCAGTGCTCGTTAACTGGACATTCAGAACTGGATGTAGAATCTAATCAAACACAGCAAATTGACTTTTATATCTATATAGATTTGTGATGAGTACAGTTCAGCTGTACTCAGCTCATTCCAGTAGCTCCTGCAGCCAAACTAGTACCAAACGTACTGCTCTGCTGTCCTTTGGATTCCGCCAGCAAGGTCAAGAGGTACTGAGAAATGGACAGAACCAGAGACCCCCCCAAAAAAAAACTTTGCTCAGGCCTTGCACCCTGGAGAGGCCACTTCACTGAAGCTGTTTTAGCTGCGGAATCAACTTGGGGCGCATTTATCCATCATCTCTAAAGACAAAAGGATGCCATCCAGATTTCTGATGATAGCTAAAATGCCAGCTTTTAATCGGCTTTTTATGAAACCAGTGGGTGGTCGATATAGCCCAGTCTTCGGAACCCTAGTATGCTGGTTAGAATCTAAGTTGTTCCGTCAACGTTAACATGTCAACTAATATCCTTGAGAAAGGTATGAATCCCCATCTTCCCTCCAGCTATAGTGTAACTTGTGAATTGAAAAAACTATGTGTGTATAAAAAATAATGTTTATGTAAAGTAGTTATTCTCAGCATTAAAATTACCTAAAATTATTGATAAGCCGTTAAACACAAAACAAACAAACAAAAAATTAAACCAGTATTTTTGCTTTTTGTTTTGGTTAAATATGAAAATTTATTCTAAGTCCTAATTATCTGTGTACAACATCTTTCCATCCAAGTTGACTCTCTCTACTTTCTCTGGATTGGTTGATTTCATTTTTATCAAATTACTACTGAGTATCACATGAAAGATTATTAGCTTTTGACAGCATTTCGTTTTTACTTAGATCTTTTTTGTTTTTTTGTTTTTCTTTCTGCTTTCTTTTCAATGAAACATTTTCAGAATTAATTGAAATTCTTGCTATCAGTTGATATTTTCTATGATTGGATTTCTGAACAATATTGATTAGTCATTTTGTCAGTTAATTTATTTTTTGATTGATTTTGTTTCTAAGACAATTTACATTTCTTTTGATTGCAAACTCTGTTTTAACTAATAGTAGACTAGCAGGGTTGGTCTGACCAGCATTACCCAGGTACCACTGGCTTTATCTTTCCTTTGGATTATTAGGTCTTTTAAGCCTTTGTTCAAACTTTTCTGTAATATTAATCAAGGCTGTTGGATAAAGTTGACCAAAACCTAGTGAATAATAACGACTGTGTGAGAGCAGGACAAACGTTCGCAAAAAAAGAAATTAATTATAAATGATTTAGAGAACTTCCTTGATAAACCTCCTAAATTAAAGTGAAGAACAAGAACAATTTAAGATGAGGACATAAGTCCGTGAGAAAAAAATTAATAATAAATGATTAAGAAACCTCATCTCAGAACTTCCTAGAAATGAAATACAAAACATAATTCTGATATTTTTCTAAAAAATTATTTGTTGGTGTGTGTAACATTGTACCACCACTCCTTCATTCAGAGTGGCACACCTGCCTTGACCACTCCTAGCTCTGCCACTGTTCTCATGTCAAATGTATAAGAGGTGTATTATGTAAGCAATCTTATAGAAATACTATCTGTGTGTGTTTATTTTGGCTATCAACCCAAATTGTTTTGAGCTAGATCCAACCATTAAATTTACCATTGAATTCATGTGGTAAAGTTAAAAAAAAGATATAGAATTCATTGGCAGTCCTGAAACCTACATGTACCTATTCAATCTATAGCTGGAAGAAAAATTGTAATTCCTATCTTTCTCAAGGGTATTAGCTTTTACAACTTCTCTAACATCACTGCCCAAATTTTTCTTCAAAGGAACTTCTTCAAACTAGACAAAGAAAGAAAAGTTGTTATCAATCTATAGGTGGAAGAAAAATTATAATTCCTACCTTTCCCAAGGGTATTAGCTTTTACAACTTCTCTAACATCATTGCCCAAATTTTTCTCCAAAGGAACTTCTTCAAACTTGACAAAGAAAGAAAAGTTGTTATCAATCGAAATGCCACTTTCAATCAGAAGGCAGTATCTTCTTGTCATTCCCAGTTTGTGTTGGTTTGGCTTAAGTAAATTAGCTGTGTTTGGCCCATGGCCATTGCACATTGAATACATTAGTGGTCACTTGATTGCCAATATTAAACACCACCAAGCCTGGTGGTCATTGCTTAATTGAATTATCATTTTACAACCATTGGACAACATCCAATTAGATAAGGGTATAAAGGCATGTATTCTAAAATTCTACTTTTAATTACCACTTGATTCTGAGTGTCATAGCTATCTATATATCTATATTCCTACCTGACTAGGTATCTACCTATTTATTTATTCATCAATGCAACTACCTACCTATCTATTCATCCATCTATCCATCTATTTGTTTAAGTAAATCTATCTACCTTCCTACCTACTTACCTATCTATTTATCTATCTTCCTACCTTTCTACCTTTATCCCTATCTATCTATCTATCTACCTATCTATCTATACCTTCCTACTTATCTATCTACCTTCCCCCCTCTGTATTTACCTATCTATCTATGTACATTCCTTTCTTCCTACCAGTCTCTCTATCTACTTCTATCCATCTATTTACCTACCTACCTACCTACCAAGCTATATATCTGCATTTCTATCTACCAATCTACTGTCCTCCCTCTCTATCTGTACATTCCTATCTATCTATCTATCCCTTCCTACCTACTTATCTATTTTCCTATACCTTCCTATCTATCCATACATATCTACTAATCTATCTATACATACCAACCTATCTTCTTGCTTACCTATCTATGAGATCAACCTATTTATACATACCTTTCAATCTATCTAGGTATAGATAGATAGATAGCTTTTAAGGAAAAAATAATTAGCCCATCACCATAGATATATCCTACTGCTTGGCATCAAATAACACTGAGGCTGATATCCTAATAGATATTATGAACCATTTAGATATCACCAGTAGAATGTCATTGACGTGATGATTTTCAACTTTTTTAACTCCTCAAGCCATCTACCATAATTGACATCATGTCAGGCGTATCATGTGACGCATGCAACTCAGGGCACTGCCCTGCAATTATTCTACAAGGATAAACCTGACACCATCAGAGATCTTGACGAGGTTATTCAAGAGGCATTTACACGTGAATGAAAGAACACTCTTATGTATCACAAGAATGTCATAAAATTGTAGGAATCATCCAACCAAAACCATTAAGTATGGTCAAGTCATGTTAAAGACACTGGTTTCCGTTAGATCACTGAAGTTAAGCAACGTTGAGCCAGTCCAGTATTGAGTTGGCCAGGACCATGCTTATGGCCCCACACAATTCCGGAGAGTCTGTAAGCTCCCTTGGGGCTACATGACTCCTTGGTTTCACAGATTTTTTGTAATTCAAAAAATAAAAAAATTAATTGATTGATAGGATTAACTAGAAAATCATTCTCACATTTGATATATACATCTATCAATCAATTTCTCATATCTATCACTCTGTCTTTCTCTCTCTCTATGTATGGACTTTGATCAAAGCCTTCAGTATATTCAGGGGGTGCAAATTGCATTTTTTAGGGTAAAGGAGCCGCAAGGCCAGGGTCACCATGTGGCTAATCACATCACTGAAGTTGGGTGACCTCTTGGGAATATCAGGTGCTGTACCAGGCCACTTGGAGGTACGTGTTATGATCACTCAGAAGACCCTTTTTCTCTCCTACCTCCATTCCTCACACCCACTGACTAATATCTATTAACATCCTTGATTGGAATTATTCCCAGAGTGAGGATTGGATAGTCTGAGATTGTGAAGAATTTAAAAAAAATCATAAAGACTGATTAAAGCCTGACCAGTTAGGAGAGTTCTTCCTGTTCAACAACAACCAAAACCATTAAATAGGATTTCTTGCAATGTTCTGGTTTGGTGACAAATGGTTAACATCTGTATTATACACAAAGGCTTGAAGAGAGTGAAGAAATAGTCCATAATTGCAATTGTAAATTAAACTCTTTTAATACAGTTGCAGGGTTCAAACTTTTAAAAGTTCTCTATCTTCATTGCTCAAAAACGCTCAGATGACCTAAAAACAGGGTCAATCAGAGCTGTGCTTAGGGCGCCCGCAGACTCCGCAATTGCAAGCTACTTTGGGGCCTCACAGATCCTAGGCTTCACAAGATCTTTTGTAATACAACAAAATAATTAATTTTTAGGATTAACAAGAAAATCATTATTAGACTTATATGTTGAAATATACATCATAAGTCATTTTACTGTCTGTCTTTCTATATGCATAAGTTTTATATATATATATAAGTGTAGACACAGAGTCAACAGCCTTCGGCAACTCTCAATTTCTCACCTGCAAGGTCATTGACCTGATGACCCTGCAGGCAAGTAACTATATATATATATATATAGTATATATAAGTATATATATATATATATATACCCAGTGGGTAGATGCACTCTTAGTCTTTGGGAAGACAGGCATCTAGGACAAGGAAAACTCTGAATATAAACCTGAGGTCTGTTGTTCATGCAACCTGTGACAATCACTTGCACCAGTTGTGTGCTATCAGCTGTTCCAAAAAGTGTGGATGGTGCTACACAAGCCTTCACCACTCTAAACAAATCCCTGTGTGGTAGTCTGACAACCATATGTGGTTTGATGACCCTCATACGTCGAAATCAACGGGATAATCCATCATCACCACCATCATCATCATATATATATATAGTCTTTGATCAAAACCTCCAGTATGTTGAGGAGGTGCAAGTTATCTTTTTAGGGTAAAGGGGCTGCATGGTGCATTCTGCAATGGGGTCGCTACAAGGCACTGTGGTTGATATAGCCTAAAACAGACAAACAGGTTTTGAAAAAGTTGGTCAATATTTTTACGGCTCATGGCCACACCGTAATTGTCAGTGTTTAGTAAGCATGAAACAAAATCCAACAAAGCTTGTGAGAAGAAAAACTTATCTGAACTTATTGCAAAACACACTCATCAATGTGTCATGTTTATTGTAGTATAACAGACATTTAAGATTGGCTTGTGTCAAGAGGAAAACCAAACCTTATAATCTGGTTAATGTTTTGGGATTTTGTGGAATTATAAAGAAGGAAACATTTCTTTGCTTTTTTTCTCTTTTTTTTACTTGTTGTTCTAGCTTTGAGTTTTTTTTTTTTTTCTTTTTTTTTTTTCTTTCCGACCCTATCCACCATAGAAATCAACTGAAGTGCACTAAAGCTTGCCTGGGTTTGTAAAAAAAAAAATAGTTTTGTTGTTTATCAAAAATTAACCCTTCTGAGCAGTCCACTTTGCAAGGCCGTGCTAAGCCCCCCCCCCGCAGACTATGAAAATGTGGGGAGCCGCAGGCTACCTAGGGGCCATAAGGCTCTTTGGCTTTACCAATCCTTCCTAATGCAAAAAATTATCAAAATAATTAATTGTTAGGATTAATTACAAAATCATTATCAAACTTGAAATATACACGTATCAATCCATCTCTCTTTCTGCTTATCTCTCTCTCTATATCTATCTCTCTATATCTATATGCCACTTGCTTTTTTAGTATAAAAAAAGCATTATAAATGAATTTAGTATATAAAAAAAGCATTAAAAATGAATTTAGTATAAAAAAAGCATTAGAAATGAATTAAGTATAAAAAAAGCATTAGAAATGAATTTAGTTTAAAAATAGCATTAGAAATGAATTTTGTATAAAAAAAAGCATTAGAAATGAATTTAGTATAAAAAAAGCTTTAACTTCTTTCTTATAATATACCGCCATAATAACCTTCATAGCAAGTTTCTGGCACCTAAGCAAAGCCAGTCAACCTTTCTAGTATTATTCTATTCATGCTAGGACAAATTCTTGTTAGTAAGGTGCTAAGCATTTTTCTGTAGTGTTATAATTCAATCAACTTACATTTTTTTCTCTTTTTAAGAACTTTACCTGTCCGTGTGAAATGAAATAAGAAAGATCAAAAAAGGGAAATGCTCAAAGAGGCACAACAAACAAATTTAATTTTTTATTGAAAGACTACTTTTCTCTTAAATGATTTTTTTTAAGAAGAATTCCCAACTTCATTTATTTTCATATACTCTCCACTTGTTTTTTATTCGTATTTGTTCTTGAAATTGGATACTTTTTGAAGTTTTTAATATTTTTCTTTTTACTTAGTTTGAACTCACTAATAAACAATAAAAAAAATTTGTATATTCTTTGATCTGAAATTACTCTGCACTTGTTTTTTTAGTGTTTCAAGAGATAATATATACATCAAGTTTTCATCCAATGGGCTTCCATAATAAACTCATTTTGATATTATCTTTTGCTAGTCTTAAATATTTCTTTATGGATAAAATTATCTCTTGTATGTCTTTCCTCAACTTGTACAGGGTGATCAAAAAGTCCCTGTGCACCTAAAAATATTTTCAGTATCTTAGATAGGTTGAATGAAAATGAAATTCAAATAAACTTTGTCTATAAAATAATTAAACTATAATAATGAATATCTAAAAAGTAATAGATAGGAGTTATAATTACTACAACTATACATTACATTTAATTCCTTTCAACTTTTTAAGCAACCAAGATAACATGATTGGCAGTGATAACTGGAGACACAGTTATAAGACTCAGCATTCCTATCCAAGGTAGCAGCTTAATCACCTGAATATGGTGTCAGGTAGAGTATTGGAAAAAGCTATTACGCGAGTTCAAATCCCAGTCAAAAACATTACATTCACCTATAGCTGCCTCGGGCAAATGGGACTCATAAACTCGGGAGAGCAACTCATCTAGGTGAAAAGGAACACTTAATACAAAAAGCTCTTGAATATAAAGAGCATGTAAAAATGGTTTTGTGCTTATATATGTTCAAAAACTTATATTTGATGTAGGTTGAATGATTAAAGAAAGTCAAACTTTGTCTATAAAAGTATCAAACTATGATAATGAATATCTAAAAACTAACAGATAAGATGTATATTTACTTCATCCAAATATTATATTTGATATCTATTTCAGAATGGGAATCAATAATTTTGGATCAATTCCTGAATCCTATATACCTACTTCCAATATCCATCACAATGTATTATCAGGAATTGCACTCAAGAAAAAAAATCCAAAAAAACTATAATGTATATATATATATCTTCTTACTGTATCTTTCAATATCGGGTCTCTTGTCTGATTGTTATTGATTAATATTCGATCACTAATAATGATTTATAAACATCTTTACTCCATCCTTTCCTATCATTGTCATCACTCATATTTTGTATGTTCTAAGAAAGTCTATCTGAAGACTTAGCACTCTCGTCTCACTTTCTATTTTGTAAAACTTTACAAATAACCTATTGTTAATATCTACCAACATCAGTTTGTGTGTGTGTGTATATGTGTCAGCATATACATTATTACTTATAACTACAGAATTAAAAGAAATTGTAAAAAAGCAAAATTGTCAAGTTACAAGTAGAATTGTGGAAGATATTATTTAATAAAAGTCACTAAGAATGAAAAGTCTTATTCTTTTAATCACATTTTTGTAGACTTATAACTAGGCCTATGACCAAATGCTTTTTTAAAGAATATTCTTGTCACAGCCCTAGTAATAAATGAAGTGTCAAGAATATTTTTATTAATGTATGTTATCACGGCCCTACTAATAAGTAAAGAATTAAAAGGAATTATAAAAATCAAAACAGTAAAGTAACAAGTAGAGCTCTGACAAAAATATTATTAAATAAAAGAATATTGTCACAGCCCTAGTCATCACTATTTAAATAAAGTACATTTGATTCCAAAACTATCAAAGATGGTTTCCAATACATGAGTTGTAAGAAAGTTCAGTAAATTCCCAAACTATTTTCAATAAGGCCTATATCAAAGGGACAGGAAGTCAAAAGTCTTCATCCGCCTTCAGTGCCATGTCGGTGGTCGATGTGGGTCAGTGGATAGACAATCGGTCTTCGGAACCGTACTATGCGGGTTTGAATCCAAGTTGTTCCATCTACGTTGACGTGTCGACTAATACCCTTAGGAAAGGTATGAAGCCCATTCTTCCCTCAATAGCAGATGTGGCCAATGATGTCTACAATGGCACAATGGCGCTGAAGGCAGATGAAGACTTAAACAGAGGATGGCCTCCATTTGTTGTGGTTCTCCATCCATGCCATTGGAGCAAGGCCCTTCTTTGCCAAGAGGCCGTGCTGTGACTGCAGATGCATCAGTCTCCCCACGTTAAAAGACATCACGTGCAGGCATCCTCCCGAAAGGGTCCACAGGTACCAAGACAGGGGGAAGTCATACTTGACCAAAAGTGACCGCCGATAAATAGGTTGGCAGTTGGACTTTGGAATCATAAAAAACAAGTTTGGATCTGAATGGTTTCATTTGCTTTCATAATTGGACTAACACTCTTAGGGAAATTATAAATTCCTGCCTGTGCACATTTTATTAGTAAAAATCTATGAGTGGAGAAGAAGTATGTTTATAAAACATCCCTAGTTATTAGGGTTGTGACAAGAGTATTTTGAATAAAAGTATGTTGTAACGACCCTACTAATAAGTAAAGAATTAAAAGAAATGATAAAATTGCAAAATATTCCAGTCTGTAACAAGAATAATTTTTAATAAAACCATATTCACATAGATGAGATTCTCTACATTAGTTGCCTGTACAGGACTAACCACCCTGGCAGACAAAAACAAAAAAAATGGTTATGAAATTGACACTCAGAGTTGACTCTATGCTCACCAAGCAAGAGAACTAAATGAAATAATAATAAAGATTCTTCAATTGAATCAATACCATTCACCCACTTGGTACTCTTGCAAATGTAGACTAATTCCACTAAGTTGTATTAATTTGATTGATAGACATGATGCAGTTAGTACACATCATCAAAGAATGCCAAGGTAGCCTCTATAAACCAATAAGAGAAATGATATAAATAATGAAAGTATGCTTAAGTTTATAAGATGTAAGGAAAGTCCAAGCGAAAAGTTTAGAGCTTTTTATTAGTTTTCTGTATTAAGTGGATAGTGTAGGTATTATTGCTGCTAGTTCTGTCAGTTTATCATCATCATCCATATGATTTTCTTGCTCTTGGTTTTGGAAATATGCTGCTAAGAGCTTTACTGATAACATTAATTTCTTCTGGTTCACTGCTCTTCTGCAACATTACACAGAATTATCTTCAGTTGAGTGACCATTTCACAAGAATATGACTGTCATACCAGCAATTGATTACTGACTTTCAAGCTTAATATAAGATCTTGTCAGCAGAATATCTTACATTAGAAGACACATAAACAAAGTTCTTTAAATTATTTTCATTTTTAAAAAATTCCTCGATAACTTCTCCGGTTCAGTAGGGCAATAAGTAAGTAAGTATCCTCTATAATAAACACATAAAACAGGCCTTGTGCCTAATTTGGGTTTGTGCTCATTTTTCTTCTAAAATAAGCACATAAAACGGGTCTTGTTCCTAACTTGGGTTTGTGCTCAACCAAGTACATTTTCCCTCTATAATGAGCATGTAAAACTAGCCTTGTGCCTAACTTTGGTTTGTGCTCAATCCAGTAAATATATCCTCTAAAATGAGAATGTAAAACTGGCCTTTTGCGTTACTTGGGTCTGTGCTTGACCCAGTAAATATATTTTTCTTTTTTGCAAGATCTAATCTCTACTATGGACCAGTAAATCATTGGTAAAGCTCCTTGTATATAAAAAAAAAAAGGTTGATAGTTTTTTTTATTATTCTCCTTCAATTACCTGGAAATTAGAACATCTTTTGTCAAGTAATTGATAGCAGAAATCAAAGGTGAATTATTTCTTTCTCTGGACTGGAATAAGAGAATGGTCACAGGATAAAATATACTTGAAAGAAGAATGCATCTATCACTCTAATTTTGTAAGTTAAGAAAAGGACCAGGCAAACAATCTATAGTTGTTCTGTTTGTTTGTACAATCAAGGACCATTAGTAGACAAAAGAAAGTAAATCAGTCAGCAGATAAAATTCTATACATACATACATACATACATGTGGTTGTTTGTTGTCCGTTTGCTAAAGATAATGGATTATTTCTTGAAGCTATAAACTTGACTCTGGATAGCAGAAATTCTTCACAATACTTACTAATTGGTGACACAAACTGTTTGTATAAGACATGGTCTTCTTGAAAAAAAAATAATGAAATGGTGAAATGTAAAAGATCTACTATTCATCAATCATCAATGTTTTTTCTGAAAAATTTTACTGAAACATTTCTGGTATATTGTCTGTTATTATCATTATTGTTGTTGTTACTATTATTATTATCATTAATTATTTATTTATTTGATAGTGAAAGCAGAAAATCAATAATAATAAAAATAAGATATCTAAAAAAATACATTTTTGTAACAGTTTTCATGCCGAAATAGAAGATAAAAAAAAGTTTGTAACAAATTTTGCACAACTATGGCTTGTTGGTTGATAGTTTTTTCATTTTTTTTTATTTCATTCTATTTATTTTTTGGTTTACTGATATTTGAATTGAGATTCATAAAAAGAAAATCTAGGAAGGTGTGAGTTAAGGATGAGCATAAAAGTTTTCAGAATAATAAGTTAGGACAATCTATAAGTGGAAAATTAAGCCAAGGAAAAAGTTAGAATTATGAAAAAAAAATATATTTTATACTATGTCATAGTTTTCTTTACAATTTTCTATTAAACTAAGTTTACTTGGCAGAAGTTATGGAGCAGTTGTAAAAGCTTGGACTCTGGAATCATATTATATGAGTTAAAATCCCAGTCAAAACCATTACATTCACATTAAGAAATAAAAAAGCTTGGACTCTGGAATCATATTATACGGGTTCAAATCTCAGTCAAAACCATTACATTCACCTTCAGAAACGAAAAAGCTTGGACTCTGAAATCGTATTGTAGGAATTCAAATCCCAGTCAAAAGCATAAAGTTCCCTTTCAGCTGCCTTGGACAGATAAGGCTCATGAACTCATAGAAGTAATTCATCTTAGGTTGAGGAAAACACTGATTCCAAACCTCATGATTAAATATTCCTATCAATTAAAAGATACTAAGTCATTTAGATGAAGGACAGCACAAATTCCAATCACCAAGCTATAAGAAGCATATTTAAGAAGATTAACCCAAGTGAAGGACAACGTTGATTTTGAAAAATCTATAATGAGCATGCAAAACTGGCCTTGTGCCTAACATAGTTTGTTGCTCAACCAAATAAATATAATATCAAAAATAATAATAATAAAAGAAATAGTGTGGAGACTTATTGTCACTCTGAAACTAGTTAAAAACCACCATTTACTAGGTGTGTATGTGCCTGGTGATTGTTGTATTTTGTAATTTTTATAGTTTAGGCTTGAAATCATGCAAAAAGATACTAACATGCTCTATGAAATCCTTAAGGCACATACAACACACTGTCATATTTCTTTTCCCTAATTTTTATAGTTTAGGTGTGAAATCATGCAGAAAGATACTAACATGCTTTATGAAATCCTTAAGGCAAATACAACACACTGTCATATTTCTTTTCCCTAATTTCTATAGTTTAGGCTTGAAATCATGCAAAAAGATACTAACATGCTTTATGACATCCTTAAGGTAAATACAACACACTGTCATATTTCTTTT
>JAUZSX010118861.1:0-17851 GCA_034780655.1 Idiosepius hallami
TATATATATATATATATATATATACATATACTGCTGATCAACAATTTAAGACCACTTAGAAATATCTAACATTTTTTTGAAGGATAGATTTTAAACTCTTCCCACCTAAGGTTAACAATGCTACAATCGAAAAGGTTATTGAAAGAAAAACAACACAAAACTAATAAATGATTAAATTAGTAAATAACTTTGAACGCTTAGATAAAAGTAATTATGACCGTCTACTTCAACGAATGTTCAATGAAACCCCATTTTAATATGAGCTCACCGTATAAGTTGACTCTTTTCTCTGGCTCAAATAGCTAGAACGGAATATTTCAGTCGACAGTAGAGATGAGGTGTTGCTAAAAAAATAGGATTCAATAATTAATTGCGTTGTCACTAAAATGTACTAAACCTAGATTAAATCTCATGTTATATATATATATATATATATATATATATATATTGTAAATAAACACCTATGAAGTAATATTTCAGATTTGAAATTTAAATTCTGTTGTGGGACATGATCTCACCTATCAGTGGACCAGTCCACTGTGCATTTAATCAGCTCGTTACAGCGATAGTGATCGTCAATGGATTCGTCAGACTGTTCGTTGTAGTCGTCAGTCGGTCGGTTGTCCAAGACTATATGCTAACCGAAGCGAGCTACTACAATGTTCCTTAGCTTACCTTACCACCTGTGAAACATCTTACTATGGGATTACCCTGCGTCAGTCTGTGCGAGAGCTAAACCTAGACTCACAACAAATTGATTTCATAAAAAATGTCACCACCGAAGATGGATTTCTGAACGTAAAGTTTAGTAAAGAAATAAACTGTTTTTTCGGACTTTTTTTCCTGATTTTGGTGATTTGATGTTGATTCGATAACGAGACTCAGCATCCCTATCTAGAGTTGAGTCACAATTAAAACACCTGAAGAAGGCCTGCGGGTCACTAGGCCGATCCGTTGTTTATAAAAACATCAAATCACCAAGATAAGGAAAAAGTCCGAAAAAAAAAGTTAATTTCTTTATTTTGATATCTCATTTCAAAAGAAGGCCTGCACTAGGCCAAAACGTTAATAATGAAAAAATCAAATCACCAAGATGAGGAAAAAATGTCCTAAAAAAAAAGTTAATTTCTTTAATTTGATACCTCATCTCAAAAATAAAATAGTGAAGTTAAGTATCTAATTTTCTACTAATATAAAGGAATCTACAGTAAAAAAAAAAAGATAGTTTATTAAATACAGAGAAGAAATAACCAATATATAGAGATTCAGAATTCGCGAAAAATATGTTTAATAAGTTGATTATTGATGATAAAAGTTTCCTTGCTACTAAAGCGATCAATAAAATACAATTCGCTTAGTAAGGTTTTCAATCGAAAAAGAAATAAAATCCTTCGAAAGGGGAAATTAAAAATATTTTCACAATATCCTACTTCATTCTTAGAGTTTTCATAAAAAACGTAAGTTATAGGATTTTATCTAGGTTGACAGGCAGTCAGGAAGCCGGAGATAGATATATAGATAGGTAAGAAAGTTAGTAATATCATTACCAAAATAGAATTCGAATTATATAAACTTTTTTTTTCAAAATTAGATCCAAATGGATCAGAGGGGATTTCACATTGTTATCATGACTCAACTTATGAAGCCGGAGATAGATATAGAGAAAGATAATTAAGTTGGAATTATCCTTTCCACCAAAATAAATTTTTAATTATATAATCTTTTTATTTTCAAAAATCAATCCGAATGGATCAGAGGGAACTGCAAATTGTTATCATGACTGAACTTATGCCTTCATTAGCTGAAAGTAATAAAGTTTATTTGTTATCTTACACCTTTTAAGCGATTACATCTTTTTTATTTAAAAACCTACATCGATATGGATCGATGTAATCAGCTGACATTACTTTTAGAGTAAAGAAGCATTTATAATTTTATTTTTATTTTGGATTTTTGAGATGAGGCATCGTAATTTAGGAATTAACTTTATTAATAGTGTAGAAGCATCAAAAACCTACTAAGATGAGGACAAATGTCCGAATAACAAAGTTAATCCCTAAAGAAGCAATCTTCGTAAATCGGTGAAGTTGTTACAAATTAGAATAGCAATTGCTATATTTGAATTTGGATCTATCTCTTATGTTAAAAGTTTGGGATAAAACCGTTGAGAGAGCGGGGTTTTCACTAGATTCTTTCATGTTATGTTTAATAATAATGCAAGTAGGGTTATCAAAACAACGTGTCGAATGAAATACGTTTAGAAACAATGTTCTCGAAACTGGCAAAAATGTTATGTTGTAAAAAGAAAAATAAACCAAACAGAAAATGTCAAAATAAAACAGTAGTTTAAGAGGTTGGTAATAAAACATCATTAACATTTTCTGAATTATCAACATAAAAAACACAATTTTAATGACCGGTAAAACTAGTGAGCGTTTGTTTTTTTTTTTTGTTTTCAGATCATTTAATGTCGAGAACAGTCATTTATTTAATGAAACTTTTTTTTGTCGGTACATAGTTTATTGAAAAACTTAAGGTTTACTACTTAAACCATAGCTAGAGAAAAGTTGAAATTCATTTATTTTCTAAAAGTATGAATTCGTGCCTTTTCTAAGGGCCCAAATATGTAAATATTAGGAACAACAGTGATTTGAGCTCGCATATGACGATTCCGAATTCCGACAACCTATCCACTGTCCCAAGTGAACCTCCTCCAGTTCATTCTGAAGTTAATCGAAATGACCGGTAAAAGTGGAGAGCGTTTTGATTTTTGTTTTTAGATTATTTAATGCCAAAAACAGACATTTAAAAAAATTGTCCGCATATAGTCAACATTGAGTTTTTCAGTAAACTATTTAACCCATAGAGTAAAAGAGGAATTAATATCTTTCAGAAATGTATGTATTTATAGTTTTAGAAAAGTCAAAATGTGAGAATATTCGGAACGACTGGAATTCGAGCTCACGCATTAAGATTCCGAAGTCCGACAACTTATTCACTGTCCCAAGTGGACCTCCCCCAGTCCATTCTGAAGTTAAACAAAATCAAAATCCTGTCACATGCCAATGTCAGCAAAGTTCAACAAATATTTGATTTTAAACAACATAGAAAAAAAAACTGCTTGCTGATAAAAGCGATCTTGATATCTCAAACTCTTTTAATGCCATGAAAAGGAAATGAATAAAAGATTCCTATCCGAGGAAGAAAATAAATACGTCCATTATCAGTATCGTAAAATAAGAATAAAATATTTGCGATATCTGACAGAGATGAATAAAGAGTTTTAAAATACAAGACCGCTTGTAGAGATTTTATTCAGTCAGTATGAAAGCTACTAAAAGTAAGTACGCTCAGACGAATTCCATAGGAGTCTGGTCGAACTTGATAGAAAATGTGTTTGAAATCAGTAGACATGTTGCTGATGGCTTCCTCTTTGTAACTAAAAGAATAGGCGCCTTTGGTTATCAGACTGTCATCTCAGCAGTGGCTCTTTTCTAAAAGTCAATGAAATGAATAAAAAGAGGTTTGCCAATGAAAAAATTACCCACCACCCCTTGAGTAAAATGCCAATTGTCATTTTTGTTGTATGTTACAGACACTTTATAAATTCTTTTAAAAAAATATACCATCATCTTGACAAAGAGATAATTGAAATGGCTTTAGCAGTGCCACTCTTATTGTTTTTTTATGGGTGGTTTATTAGTTTTAGTATTCCACTTTTATTGCTGTTCTTATTCGTAGCATGGTGGTGGTGATTGTGACAGTGGTGGTGTTTGTGGTAATGTTGTTGGTGAAACCTAGATATATTTTACTGTTGCACAAGTGTCTTAGACACAGGGATTTCTGTTGAGATACACGCGGTTTGTTCAATAAGTAATCAGAAAATGTCGTGAAAGACTTTAAGTAGGAAACAATTTCTGATTATAAAGAGCTAATTTATTTTCTTCAGAAAATCTGTACAACCACCGTTGGAAACTTGCTTGATTCATCTGTTTATCCTAATATGCATCCTTTATTGTATCCATTTCTTTCTTTAACTTTATAATGCGTGATTATACTCGCATTTAACACCAAAACACTTATCAATATACAATTATTTTATTTTAAATTTTAGATAAGAACGACAGTTATATTAAGCCAGAAAAAATTGGTATATATTCCCAAGTTTTAAGGTCTCTAAGGAAGCTAAAATTCGACCACCGGTATATAAGATTAGAATCATATAAATGTAGGGAAAGTAGCTATTACACAAAAGTATTTAGAACTATATTTCTTGCTTTATTCCTTGTTTTATGTATACACACACTTAATGTAAGAATGTTAAAGAAATTTGTGTGGATGTGATTAAGTTCTCGCAATCCAATGTCAAGCTAAAGGATGGCGCATATATGTATAAATGGAAGGCAAAAATCTCTCGCCTTTCTTTTAACCACTAATTTATATTGACAGTTACTTAAGATTAGTATCACAGGGCCTTCCACAGGGCCTTTTATTCTTTTAACCATGAATTATATGAGAAACGATACACAGGGTTTAACGAGTTGTGCGAGCGAGAAGAGAAGTGCATCACCAAACCGAGTTAGGCACATGGCCAGTTGTACGTGCTCATTGCATTTCCTGGACTGTTTGTAATAAGTGTTGCATTTTAATTAGATGAGATACTTTCTGAGAGTTGAGGATCCTCATCGAGTCGGGTTTTTGGAATCAGTGTTATTCTTACACGAAGATGGTTTACTCGCTCGATTTAACGAGCCCTATCTGGTCGAAGCAGCTTAAAGTAAATAGGAATATTTTAACTGGGATTTGAACTCATATATGATTCCAGAGTCCAAGCTTTACTACTTTTCAGGCCTCACTGCAAGAGAGAAATGAGATGATTCATCAATAAGGAAAACAAAGATGATAATTGAATTAAACCTAGAACCTATGACCACAAAATTGACCCCATTACACCTCTAACAGAACATAATACTTGTCCGCGGGATTCCAATACCACTGCCGAGATGAAAGGAAAGTGGTGCCACCAACGTGAAATAATTATTTATATTCGACGAGACGACATTTAAGCAGAGACATAAGTCATCGACTAGTCTTGTCCAAAGAACCTGCAACACAACAACACACCCTACTACTTAGTATGACAGGTTGATTTTTTAATTTTACTCCTCGCGATATTAAAACTAGTTTTTATATAAATAACAAATATTAACTGGTTTTGTTTTTATAATTAAAAAAAAACGAATTGAAAACAACGAAAAAATATTAAAATTTTTGAACTGATGCTGAGAAAAAAAATATTGAAAAACTACTAAGGTTATTGAATTAAAAAAAAATTCAATTTTTTATAAACAACTCTTTATTATTTATTTAAAAAAATGTTTACTTGAAATAATGAGAGCAATGAAAAGTGAATTTATTTTCTTATTCATAATGTAATCAAAGTTTTAATCAAAGGGGAGGTATCAAATGTCTGCCATTTTCTGTCATACCTACTCTACAACACACCCAGTCCAAGGCCAGCGCTCTTCGATAGAAACACAAAATTCGAAATCCACGCATTTTCAATTGATAGCTCTTAAAATAAAAAAGGAGCATAACATGATGCCACTACGTAGTTGCTTAATTTAAAATATGGAATAAACACAAAGACAAACTTAGTTTTAAAATATTTATTATATCTAAATGTAATTTGAATAATTTTATAATGTCCGTGCTTAGTTTTGGGTCAGCCCGCTTAGTTTTATGAACAATCAATGTGCATCATTTTTGTAACTTGGCAAGGGTTAAAGCAATCAATGACTGATTTAGATCCGTTTATTTTAACCCTTTAAACCCTAAGAAACCGATATATGAGCCTTTGGCAACCTAAGGCAAAAGAAGGCACACCCAAACCGATATTTCGACCTTAATCTTTGGACCTAGACTTTGCAAAAGTACCCATGAGTCACTCGGAGTTGTTCTATTAAAAGACCAAATTCGGGTCAAAATTTTCATATGTCTTTTTTTGCCTCAAGTTACTAAGGCCGATATATCGGCCTTTTAGGATCGAAAGGGTTAAACTAGACAATTTTAGGCTTAAAAAAAGCATATGAAAATAAATCTTCTCTCTACTGACATTTTTTTTTTAAAGTTATTCAACAAAACGTGGTATATTTGGATAGCTTATCATAAAAAAATACACACTGACTTTAAATGTTTGATATTCAGTATTTTTTAAATACAATCCCTAACATTAATATGCACATTCATATTCTTTTTTTTAACAAAAAAAGAAATTTTCATGCTAGGGTGTTGTATCAGAATTTTGTTTCAACGATTCTTTTTCTTGTGTGTGATATAATTTACATGTCTCTTTACTCCCCTAGCTGTCTGTAAGTGTTTCGCATATGTGATTTAATCACATTTTGGTCGGTTACAACTATTAAAACTGGGTCCGTGAATTTAGAGATTTAAAATTCATAACATATGCAAAGCAGATTTACTAATTACAGAAAAAAATGTTGCATGGCTTTATTTATTTATCTTTTTTTATGTTTTAACTGTGCAAGAAAACTAATATTGGTTATGTCTCAGCGGCGAGGTTTGCCATGGGTAAAAGCTCAGTCTATGAAATCGTATTAAGCGAGTTCAAATACCAATAAAAACCATTCTATCTTCTATTCGCTGCATCGTCAGATGGAGATCGTTAGCTCAGGAGAGTATCTAATCTAGGTGAAGGGCACTACTGATTTCAAAAGCCCAGAAAAGGTTCTTTAGGTTAGGGTTGACCATCGGGCCAGCGTCAATTTCTTTTAAAAAGACATGCTACGGAAACAGCAAAAAAAACCCCCAAATTTGCTGCTCAATGAACTACTAGGTGTAACGGTTGATGATGTGTCATGTTTCTTTCGTTCGAGTGTGTTGAATGTAGGAGATTTGAGGTCATAAATAAAAACAAGAACTCTACATATGTGTACTATTCAATTGCTGAATGTAACAATTTAGTTTGTTTAAAAAAAAGAACTTCATGCTAAAATCCATATTATACTTTGAGGCCATGTTATTTAAGCCTCTGGATTCCACCGGGGATTATACGGCCACAATGACAATATCTATCGCCGTTGTGGGTTCTCTAACTTTCTTTTACAGAATTGGGCAGTGAAGGTGGAGCATTGGTAAAAGCTCTGTATGTGAAATTGTAGTAGACGAATTCAAATCCCAGTCAAAACGATTGCATTCACCTTAAAACTTGCCTTTTGCAAAACTTGGTTGTTACTGCTCATCAAATAAGTACACACTCTTCGCACCAAAAATACGTACAAAAATACAGGTAATGAAATGAGGAAAGTGCTCAATATTAAAGTAGAGCTTTCTAAAAGTTGAATAGTATTATCTATTAATATTAATCTTACATCAAAAATAAAACTAAATGGATTCAATTTTATTTTTGATGTAAGACCCATACTATAGATATCCTCATGATGATCGTGATGGTGAAACTAGGGTAGAGAATACTATATATATATATATATATATATATATATATATATGAACTATTCTAACCCCCAACCTGGAGGACCATTATAGAAACCTGATGTTCTTAGTGGTCACCCATCTTATTACTGAACAGGCTCTACTTTTCTTAACTTCGGTGATCTAGTGGGAACCGGTGTCTCGAACGTGACTTGATCGTCCTTAATGCAATACAGTTTCATAAAAATCACATTTCCTTTTTAGGGCACACACATTATTCACTGTAATATTGTTTATTAACGACTTTTGTACTTGCCATATTTACTGTTGATGTTGATTTTTTCACCTTTTCATTGTTTTTTTGTTTATTATTTTATTAATTCCTATTAGATTTTTCCTGATTTTTATATGGTTATTCTGACTTCTGTTAAATGCTAATTCCAGAGCCAGCGGAAAACCAATTAATTTTAATCACTTCTAACATTTAGAACCTCTGGTCGTGGCCTTAAACTGAAATGAATGGCGTCATTTCGAATTGACTTTGATTGAAAGTCACGCGTAGGACGTCATTAGAAGCAGTTGGTCCACATGACTATTTTTGCTAATATTACATTTACTTGGTGAGCACCAACCCAAGTTTGGCACAAGGCTATTTTTTCGTGCTCTTACCCGGTTTTTTTGCATTCGGTGTTAACCTTCACATAGATGAGCTGCTCTCCAGAGTTAACGAGAACCATCTGCCTGAGGTTGCTAAAGTGAAAATAATGGTTTTTGACTGGGATTTGAACTCGCGTAATACGATTCCAGAGCCCGAGCTTTTAGCAATGCTCCACCGTCGTTGCTAATATAATTACATGTTGATCCTTATTTAAAGACTGAAGAAACGTCGTTTTTTTTAGTAATCAGTAACATCCCTCATTACCTGTTTTATGCCGTGGCCAGTCTTCATTTTGATACATCAATTTTTTACACCTAGTGATGCGTAGGGCAGCAAATTTTTTATTAGCTGTTTCTATAGCATACTTGTTTTCACAAGAAAGAGTCGCTAGCCCTATGCTCTACCCTCAAACTGGGGGACCTTGTGTGGGCTTTTGAAATCAGTTTTGCCCTTCACCTAGATAAGCTACTTTCCAGAGTTATCAAGCCCCATATGTCTGACGCAGCTAAGAGGTAGATAGAATGGTTTTGACTGGGATTAGTGTAACACGATTCCATTGTCCGAGCTTTTATCAATGCTCCACTGCGCCACCTAGGTCTTCCTTTTGATTTTAACTACCTCAGAGTATACTAAGACACCAAGTAATCACCACCGTGGCTAATTCAATCCAAGTATTGTTTTTAGTTTACCTGATCTATCAGTATGAGGAATCTTTTTTAAAAAAAAGTGATGATATATGAAATTGCTCCCCAACCCATTTAGCCCCAAATACTAGTAAAGTGTATAAAAGGCAGCGAGAGCAGAGTAGTGGTAAAACTGGGACACTGAAACCGTATTACACGAGTTCTTATCCTAGTCAAAAACATTTGATTCACCCTAAGCTTTCTCGGGTAGAAAGGGCTCGTTAATTTGGCATAGTAACTCGTCTAGGTAAACGGCAACACTGATTACAAACGTTTATGGATATAATAAGAATGTAAAAATTGCCTTGTCTGATGCTAAATCAAGTAAATATATGAATTTATGTTCAGACTAATTAATACCTTTAGAAAAGGCATGAATCTACCCATTTCTTCTAGCTATTATTTGTGTTATTAAAATATTATATTTTTCCTGGTGAGCTCCAACCCAAGTTTGGCACAAAGCCAAGTTTTACCTGCCCTTACCCGGGCTTTTTACATTCGGTGTTACTCTTCACCTAGATGAGATGCTCCCCAGAGTTAACGAGCCCCATCTGCCCGGGGCAGCTAAAGTGAATGCAATGGTTTTGACTGGGATTTGAACTCGCGTAATACGATTTCAGAACCTAAGGTTTTACAAATGCTCCAACTTCGCGGGCCATTATTATTAAGATATGCGCATGGAGCAAATGTTTATTAAAAGTGATTTTTTTCGGCAATTGAATTACAAAAAAAGGTTTGATATGCCGTAAAATACAACAAACAAATGTCAGTGTACGTGAGAAAAGAAAAGAGAGAGTAATCTTCACAGATACTCATTTTTTTCCTTTTTCAAGAATGCATTTTTATGTTTGTTTGTTTGTTTTGTGTTTAAGGGCATATCCACGTTTTTAAGTCATTCTAATGCCCGCGAACAATTACTTATGATAAACGTTATTTTCATACACACTTTTTTTATAACAGAAGTTGCACTATTTAATCCATAGATTTAGGGAAGATTGGAGTTCAAACCTTTCCCAATGCTATTAGTCGACATGTCAACGTAGACAGAACAATTTGGATTGGAACCCACGTACTACAGTTCCGAGGTCTAAAAACATATCCCCTTGGGCACGTCGACCGCCCTGCACGTTTATGTGAATACATTGTGGTAACGAGACAGTTAAATACCAGTTTTGTTTAGCAAATTGGCAGTTGTTTGCAAAATTATGATCATAAAATATTTGTGCCAGCCTATTTTCAAAGCAGGTCGTTATGTTAAAGGACTGCCCATTTTATCTAATGAAGCCTACTGGCTTTTTTAGTCAAAACATAAACATTTAAAAATAAAATAAGGCCAGCTGCCAATAGAAAATAGAAAATTACAATGCATTAAAATGTTCATAATGCCATGTGAAAAGAAACTGTTTTTTTTAATCTTTGCTAGTATTTTTTTTGATTTTTTTAAAATTTTTGCTAGTATTTTCTTTAATTTTTTTAAATTTTTCATTATTTTGTTTCTTTAGATAAGAGCTGAACCAAAAATAAATCATTCAGCTTATGTCTATTAATAAAACAGTAAAGCGAAAACACTTAACACATTTTTTACAGAAAAGAGAGAATGAGAACGTGGAAGAAGAAGAGAAAAAGAAACAATAGGGGCAATCAATTTAGACACTTAAAACAATCACAGTGTTCAGATTAAAGCAACTTCAAGTGCCAACTCTATGAGTAAAATACCTTTAACAACTAATCATCTTTAGGACTTTCTCTTAGCTGCCAAAAACTGACGAAAATCTGATGTAGTAATTCTCTGGACATTTTCAAGGGATAAATCATTTAGATTAGCAACTATTTTGGGGAAATAAATTCGTAAAATACCGATTGGATAAAATAAATGCGTAATGAAATATGTATAAACCTGGGATCGATTTATTTCAATCTCCAACACATTTGTGTTTTGATATTCTATTTAAGATTAAAAAGGCGGTGAGGTGGAGCATTGGTAAAAGCTCGGACTATTACGAGAGTTCAAATCCCAGTCAAAACCATTCTACCAACCGTTAGCATATAACGCTTGTTAACTTGGGAGAGTATCTCATGTAGGTGAAGGGCAACACTGATTTCAAAAGCCCATAAAGGATCTTCCTTTTTGGGGTTGAGCAAAGAGCTACTGACTCTTTCAGTATGCTACGGGAACAGCAAAAAAAATTGTTGCCCATCTCACAAAAAAGTCCAAGAATAATTAACTTAAAAGTCTTTTTGTTCATGGAAATCGTTATGTTAAATTTTCTCGTGCCATTCTAAGTAATAAGTAGTATCCAAGATGAAAGATAGATTTTCTAGCAATAGCATATCCATGCAATAACAGCAGTCAATGATAGTAGCAGGTAGTCAGTACGTTGTGGGTTCCCAGCGAGATTTTTACAGAGACCAAAGATTTATAATTGGAAATAAATTTTGCATCAAACTTTTAAAACCCTTGTGTATTTAATCTAATGTAATATGTCTAAATCTAGCAATAAATAGGACTTTTACTAATCCTGTAAGATCAATGCAGCTGTCTGGAACTATGTTAAAAGTCATTTAAGATTTTTTGTAAATTTATAGCGTAATAATTTGATAAAAAAATTAAAAGTCCGAAAAAAACAGTTAATTTCGTCTCAGAGACATCTGTCCCGTAATAAAATTTGTATTCGTGAAAAAAAAAGAATCTTTGAATTATTCAGCGGTTTAAGGATCTTGATTTAAAATATCTTAATCATTTAATTATATGTTGCCCTGAACATCATTTGTAAGGTGAGGCAAATTAAAGTTAGATGGAATGAAATTAGGAATTTTAAATTTAAAAAAATTAATGTAAATTATGAAAGTTATAAGTCTACAAAAATGTCATTGATAGAATCTGACATTTCATTCTTGATGACCTGATGGGTTATTTTAAAAATATTAAACTATTTAACAAATCATGAAATTTGCTGTTATATCTCATTTAATTGATTTATTGATTTGTTTAACGACATATCAACCATTAGAGGTTATTTAATGCTGGATTCTCTTTAGTTACTGGCAGTGCGTTTAGTCAAAGATAAACATTGGTCAATGGTGAAGGTAATAGGGGTCTCTATAAGATAGGAAAGTTTAAATTTTGTTATATAGTCTAATTTCTTTCAAAAATTGTAATATTTTGTGAGGGTCGGTATTGTTGAATAATTCTTTTAGATCTTTAGATTGGTAGTATTTTGATCGAATTGAATTTGTTTTTAAGGGATAAAAAGTTTTTTTTTATATAGTCATGTTATATTGTGAGGGTCGGTATTGTTAAATAAGTCTTTAAGATCTTTAGATTGGTAGTATTTTGATCGAATTGAATTTGCTTTTTGGGATAAAAAGTTTAAATTTTGTTATATAGTCTTATTTCTTTCAAAAATTGTAATATTTCTCATTTGAAATATATCAATGTTTAACAGAGGTTGCCATATCAAGATAAATACAGTTAAATCTCCAAACAACCAATAAATAAATAAATACAACTCAAGATCGAATTAAAAATCTAAGATTCGCTAATATTGTTCTCACTACTAAGCTCTTTGTGTTAATCCAGGATGTCTTAACGATACATAATCCCGTATGTTCTTATGTCTTTCTAATCGCCCGATGTCTCTTTTAATCTACAAGAAATGGTAATCACATCGATAATATACTTTTGCCAATACTCTTCTTCCCCAGCGTAAAAATATGAAATAGTAGATCTTAAATATGAAGTGACCAATCGAACTATGATAAACTAGAATTAAGCTCTAAATATAAATACTACCCTTAATTCATATCATTGGATACAACAGTCCATTCAAAAAGCCAGGATTCAATTAATATAGCTTGTTGTCACCCAAAAATGAAATTTAATTAGGACTGTGACAATATTCTTTTTAAAATATGCTTTTTTTATTCTCTTGATATGCCGGAAATATTCTTGAAGCATATGCTTAAAAATATGCTTTTTTCTCGGGAATATTCTTTTTAAAATATGCTTTATATTCTCTTGATATGCTGGAAATATTCTTCAAGCATATGCTTAAGAATATATATTTTTATCGCGGGAATATTCTTTTTAAAAAGAAATGTTTTTTTTTTCGGGAATATTCTTTTTTTTTTCAGGAACATTCTTGTTTTATTTTGATGAATATGCTTTTTGTTTCAAAAATATTATTTTTTAAAAAGAATTCGATTGCTGGTTTAAGCATATTTTGTATGCAAAGAATGTGCTTACATAAAAAGTATATTCTTGTCGTAGGCCTATTTATTACATTCATATATGCATACATGCATGCACACTTTTCTAATACATTCTTATACTATAGTCGTTTCTAAAGAATTTAAAGTAGACTAATGTATAGAAAGGCAAAACCATGCATATGAAGATTTTCGTGGTCTGAATCATTTTTTGAATAGCTATTCGAGATTTTTTCTGAATAGCTCTATATATAAACATGATTTTATTTTTTTATTTTTGTGGTTATATTTTCTAAACAGCTACAGCTTGTAGAGTCTCATACAAACACGGCAATCAGATTTTAATAGATATATAGATAACATCATTTAATTTAAAAGAAGGTTGACCTTAAATTATTATTGTTTAATTTCCTTATCTCTCATCTTTAGTTTTCAATTTTTTTTAAATTCGTAAATATCTATTTTTTGAAGTAACCGAGGTTTCAGTATTTTTCCCTTTTATTTTCTTGCAAATAAGATTTCCTTCAAAAAAATGTTTTTTTCTTTTATTCTACTTAGTTTTCTTTTATTTGTTTAACCTTTTTTTTTCTAATGAAATACATTTATTTTGCTGAGTGACGAAAATTATTTCTTTTCAATAATCTGTTTTGGAATATTTTAATAATTATTATTGTGAATTAAGACTTTCATTCTTTTGTCTATCAATATAGAATTGGTTACACAATGGAGAATATTTTAATTTATATTTTATGGATGTTTTTATTTTTGTGTTGTCATTTTCTTTCTGACACTTGTTATTCTAATCACACTGCTATGTATTCTGTTTTTAAATTCTAGCTTCAAAGGTTTTTCCAGTTCCAACTAATAATGATAAAACCGTTTCTTTTCAAAACATATGCATTTGATTTGGATTAATTAAAATTAATTCTATCTTGAAAAGAAGGCTATATGTGAATTTTTTAAGATGCATATGTTTTAGGGCAACGAAGTTGGAGCATTGGTAAAAGCTCAGGCTCTAGCATCATAGAGCGCGAGTTCAAATAAAAGTTAAAACCATTGTATTCATCTTTAGCTGTCTCGGGCAGACAAGCCTCATTAAATCGGGAGAGCAGCTCATCCGTGTAAAGAGCAACACCGAATGCAAAAAGCCCAGATATAGCACATAAATATGGCCTTGTGCTAAACTTCGGTTGGTGCTCACTAAGTAGATATAACATTTTTTTAATTGTAGTTTTTTTTAAATAAAAATATTGATTTTTTCTCTCGGTAAATGTTACATAATGATTAATATTTTAAATTTTGATTAAACACAGCTTGCACTTAAAAAATCTTTAAAAATATATTTTAAAAGTATTTTTCTATTTGCTGAAAAAAATGTCTATGCATAATGGTGCGTGTACGTTCCAAAAGTAAGGCTCCTTATTTTGTATTGCACATCAATGGATCAGATTAGATTGAAAATGCCACTGTCATGATGAACGAATCTATGCATTTATTACCCGAAAGTTTAATGGAGTGAGACTCTAAAAAAGCAGCCCATTTCATAGACATGTGTAGAAGCAGAGACACATTATTAAATTCTTCCAGGGAAAAAAATACTGAACAGATCAACCCAAGTTTGATGAACATTGATGAAACTGATGCAGATGAATATAACCATAGGAGATTGGTTTGCTAATTTCAGAGTGACGGCAGAGATGTGAGTGACAGAGTGCTCCTGCTAGTTTTAGCAATATAACCATCATTGTCATTTATAAATAATCAAGCTCAGTCACTACGCTACTGTAGGGAGGTCCTTGTCTATCGACTGTGGGTTATTGGGTAGGCACTCAAAATTCGGAATCGTGATACGTGAGTTCGAATCCCAGACGTACCTTCTATGTTCACATTTAGACTTATGGTGGGAAAAAATGGGCCACCTCGTTTATCGCTGGCAATAGAATAGTGGTGACAATTGTAGAAAAAATAAACACTGGGGCACAAAAGGTTACTTGTTTTAATACTATTAGTTCGGTCTTCAAACCTCTTCAACTTTTAGAAAATAAATTTAGATGCTAAGTGCCATTACTTATTAAACGGCTCTTGTATATCTATGAATAAGTTTGCATCAGCTAATAATTACTTAGAATTGTTTCTTGTTTGTTATAAAACTTCGTGCTTAATTAAATAACAAAGTTTATTAAGTAAATAGGTTTTAAATTTGTTTTGCTTTTCTACATATCAATCTATTTTGGGTCATTTCGTGCCGAGTAAAATCTTTTTGTTTAAATTTATTTCATGAACACGGACTTTTAATTCTTTTAAATACCATATTATGCACTATTTAACTCATAGCTAGATTATGTTTTACGATAGAATTTACTATTAGTTTATCTAAATTTCTATTTAACTATTTCTCATTCAAATAGTAATATATTTATTAATGTTAGTGCGCAAATAAAGCCGTTGAGAGAAAGGCCCCCAAAAGTTTGACATTTTCTCCAGTTGACCCCACGTCTTATATGAAATCTTGCGCTATAGGTTACTGTTCTGGAGTAGTTTATATCCCTATACCATTGACATAATGGACTCGTCATTATTCTATGTAAGCCAAACATTTTCTGCCTTTGAGCCGAGGTTAGTTACGTAGTTTAATCGCTTGTACATAGTACGCGACTCTTTATATTCATATTATATCACCTTAACAAGGGGCTGCAGCAATTACCCAAAGCATTCATAGACTTAAATAATTAGATTGCTGATTAAATAAAAATTATTCAAAAAGCTGCCTTTTTAGTAAGTTTTAATTACTTTCCTAGTAATTTTCTTCTTCAGTAACTTTTTGGATACCGTGTAGAATGAAAGAAAGCTCGTTGTAATCGGTTGGTCTTTTATTGAGAATTTAGAAAGAGGCTTAAAGAAAATATTACAGCTTGAAATTACACAAGAACCTTTTAAAATATTGATTGAGAACATAAGTAGGAAACGATTATAAAAATCAATTAATCCACACAGATTTTACATGTGGAAGCTTTTCTTCTCCATCTACTTTGAACTCTCTTTGATACCGAATAATTCAATTTTTTTTCTATTAGTTCTTCTTTTAGTTGAGCTCTTTGACAATCGAAATATTCATGAATTAAAGAAAAATAATTCAAATGAAGTTATCGAGTTCATAGAAACGGTTCTAGAATATTATTCCGATTAAGAACTGGATTTACTCGGATATATACAAATCTTAAAATACTTAAATAATCCCAATTTACAGATTCTCTTTTCTTCGAATATTTCCGTGTAACAACTTTATTTTACCTTCTTATTTCAACTATGTCCCAGTGGATAGGCAATAGGACTTCGGAACCCTAGTACGCAGGTTCGAATCAATGTTGTTTCGTCTACGTTGACTAATACCTTTGGGAATCCCATCTTCCATTTATCTATGGATTAAATAGTGCAACTTGTTTATTTAAAAAAATGTGTGTTTAAAAATAACGTTTATCGTTATTAATTGTTCTTGGCATTAAAATGACCTAAGAAGGTTGATATTATATTTACGTGATGAGCACAACCCAAGTTTGACACAAGGCCTTTTTCACGTGCTCTTACTCGGGCTTTTTACATTCGGTGTTACCCTTCACCTAGATGAGCTGTTCTCCCGAGTTAACGAGCCACATTTCCCCGAGGCTGCTAAAGTTAAAGTAATGCTTTTTACTGGGACTTGAACTCGCGTAATACGATACCAGAGCCCAAGTTTTTACCAAAGCTCCGATAAGAAGGTTGATATGCCGTTAAACACAAAAACAAAACTTATTTCAACTATGAAGTATATTTTACCTTTTTTACACTGCTTTATCAATTTTTTTTACTAAATTTTTTTTAATAGAACAAAAAATGTAGCATTTTTATTCAACCAAAATATCGCATTTAACTCTTTAGATCCTAAAAACCTCGATATATCGGCTTTTGTGACCTTAAATATAAATCGGCTTTTGTGACCCTCTGTGGTGGTCCACTAATAGAAAGGACTTGAATGACTAATTGGGAATTTTTACATATTATGTATTATCTTTTGACTTATGGGGGAGTCAACGTGGCCTAGTGGATAGGTAGTCGGACTTCAGATCCGTAGTACGTGATTAGGAATCCAAGTTGTTCCGTATACATTCACACGTCAAATAATACTCTTGGAAAAGTTATGAATCCCCAACTTCCCCCTTTGGATTCAATAGTGCAACTTGTGTATTTAAAAAAAATTGCGTGTATAAAATTTTTATCAAGAAGTAATTGTTCCATGGATTAAAATCACCAAAAATTTTGATATGCCGTTAAAACACAAAAATGCAAAAACAAATTAACAAAACTTTTTGCTAGTTGTGTTTTTTTTTTGCCAGGTTTCAAAGTCCTTAATTGAATTTTTGCATAATAAAAATTCTAATGAGTTGATTTGAAACAAATTATATTTAGCACTGAGTAATGAAATGAAATTTGTATGAGATTTAAAAATCGATGTTTTTTTTTCATTTTCTTTATGAAAACTCTGACTAGGATTGGTCGTTTGGAGTAAATCAATATTTTCTTAGGAGAAGACATCAAAAGAATTTCAAGAGAAATTGAAAGCCAGCAAGAGAGCCAGTTCGGCGGTGAAGCAATGAAGTCAGAACGAAGAAAACGGAAATCGGGAGAATTTGAAAGAGAAATAATATGTATTTTGGATTAAGAATATTACGTATCCAAGAGACTGTGTACCCGACAAATATCAAATATATATATATATATATATATATATATATATATATATATTTATATTTACTTGGTGAGCACCCAAAGTTTGGCACAAGGCCATTTTTACGTGCTCTTACCCGGGCTTTTT
>JAUZSX010118971.1:0-17850 GCA_034780655.1 Idiosepius hallami
TTTTTATGCGCTCTGTATTAATAGGCCTTTTGCATTTAGTGTTGCATTTTTCAAAGATGAGGATATATTAACTTGGTCAAGCACCAACCCAAGTTAGGCAAAAGGCCATTTTTATGCGCTCTGTATTAATAGGCCTTTTGCATTTAGTGTTGCATTTTTCAAAGATGAGGATATATTAACTTAGTCAAGCACCAACCAAGTTAGGCAAAAGGCCATTTTTATGCGCTCTGTATTAATAGGCCATTTGCATTTAGTGTTGCATTTTTCAAAGCTAAGGATATTTTAACTTGGTCGAACACCAACCAAGTTAGGCAAAAGGCCATTTTTGCGTGCTCTATATACCTCACCTCTTCATCTTTCCACCCTGGCAGCAACCAACATCAGAAAGGAAGCAACCCTTTTATTTTTTTATGGATTCTCAATAGACGACCGTCAAAGAGTAATTTTTAAGGATTATTTCTGTCTGTACATTTCATGTTTGTCATTTTGTCATTTGCTTAAAAAAACAAAATGTGAGAGCCTAGAATTTCAGACAGAGTAAGACCTGGTAATTCACTGTGACCTTTTGGTAAAATACATGTGACCTTTAACATGAGTTATGGGATTTACTTCCATCATGGACAAAGAGTAAGGTAGGACAGATTTAGTGGCCAGAAGTTATTTTCTCAGGATATATATCTACTTGGTTGAGCACCAACCCAAGTTAGGCACAAGGCCATTTTTATGTGCTCATTATATCCTTAAGCTTTTGTAATAGGTATTGTCCTTCACCTAAATGATAATATATCTACTTGGTTGAGAACCAATCCAAGTTAGGCACAAGGCCATTTTTATGTGCTCATTATATTCTTAGGCTTTTGTAATAAGTATTGTCCTTCACCTAAATGAGAATATATCTACTTGGTTGAGCACCAACCCAAGTTAGGCACTGGGCCATTTTTATGTGCTCAATATATCCTTAGGCTTTTGTAATAAGTATTGTCCTTCACCTAAATGAGAATATATCTACTTGGTTCAGGACCAACCCAAGTTAGGCACAAGGCCATTTTTATGTGCTCATTATATCCTTAGGCTTTTGTAATAAGTGTTGTCCTTCATCTAAATGAGAATATATCTACTTGGTTGAGCACCAACCCAAGTTAGGCACAAGGCCATTTTTATGTGCCCAGGGGCAAACTATAAAATTGGCGCCCCCTCCTCCGTATTTAAACGCTTTTTCTTTTACAATAACACTGTATACCTTACTGTATATCACTGATTGCAGTGAAAAACAAACTTTATAATGTTATACCATCGGAAAAAAACTGACCAAATGAAACTAGAAGACATATAGTCACTGGGGAAACGTATCAGATGACGTCTGGCACAGCCGCTGCTGCGATATTGCTTGTGACAGTTTTTTTACCCTTGTGAAAATTTTGTAAGCCTCATTTTGGCGCCCTGCACCTTGGCGCCCGGGGACATATGTACCTCGGCGCCACCTCTGGCGTTTTTAGCCACCAAGGACTTGCCAATATATTTCTTTTTTCAAAAACGCCTCGTGTCTTAAAGAGAATTATTTTTCTTAATTTTCAAAAACGCTTCTCCGTTATTTATGTACTTGTTTATTTTTAATTAAAAAATGGTTTTTCGTATCTTCTCAGTGTTTTAAAAAAGATTGTTTAAGCAAGAATCACCACTTCTAAAAATGGTGAAATGATTTATATGGTCAAGTTGCATTGGAGACACTAGTTCTCGTCAGATCACCGAAGTTAAGCAACGTTGAGCCTGGCCGGTAATTAGATGGATGACCATTTAATAATACTAGTGTTCACAGTTCAATTTTTTTTCTTCTGGAAATATAGCGTCTGATTTATCTAGCCACGCACATACCTGTAAATTCAAAACCGGGTGTAGAACCCGACAAACCCGACGATTAAAGTTTTAATAGTATGTTAGATATATAGATAGAAAGAAAGTGATGGATAAATGAATGTGTGATAATGATTTTCTAGTTAACTCTAATAATTAATTAATTTGGTATTTTTTTGTTTACACAAGATAAAACTAGTTAGCACCGAATGTAAAAAGCCCGGGTAAAAAGGGCCCTGTGCTTAACTTGGGTTGGTGTTCAGCCAGCATGTAAATATAATACAGTGGAACTTCGCTATTTCGCGGTTCCACTTTCGCGGGTTCAGAGCTTCGCAGGTCTAAAAAATATTCAAAAATACAATTACGACACCTCCTGCAGCCACTACGCCGCCTCCTGCATTGTTAACAGACAACATATTTTACAGTTTTTTTTTTTTGTTATAACATGAATTTCACTCTCTCTCTCTACCCGTATTCTATATGGTGTACTGTATACAGGGGGGGGTATACTGTATACTGTTACAAGTTGGTGGGAAAGAGAATACCTGGAACAGGACTGGTCTCTCGCTTCTGGTGGAATTCTTGACGATGAGTGTTGAGGCGTCGTGCCGTGATCTTACTTTCTCTAGGGGGCGATGGACTTAAGGTTGTAATAAAAGCCCTCCCCCCAAAGACGGACATGTACGCCCAGATTGTGAAATCACATCATTTATTCTTCGCACCCCGCCTGGGTGCCAGCAGCCTTCTGCCCGCTCTCGCAGATCCGCTCCAAAAAGGCAAAAGGAAAGGACCCTGTCCTTTTTCTACTTCCTATCATGTGACTCAAAGTGACGTCACTTCCTATTAAGGGGGAATGTAACTATGGATGACCATAATTACATTACAGGGGCTCATTAGCTCGGTAGAGTAACTCATCTAGGTGAAGGGCAACACTGATTTTCAAAACCCAACAAAAGGTGCTCATATATATATATATATATATATATAGTCGAAGGCTCCAGTGTGTTTGTTGAGTGGGGACAACTTGACTTTTCTAGGGTAAAGAGACCATTCTCTGTTTCGGGGCCGCTAAATGCCTAAGCAAGGCACTGCATTTAATTAATGCGGTTTTAAAGGGTTTCCCGATCTATTTCAGAATTGTTTGATGTGGGTGTCAGTGACGTAATATTTGAGCGGACTGCTCCGGGTGACGTTAACTCTTGCTATACCACTGGTTTCGAAAAGGCCTTGGAGTCTAAAGATTATTAAGAAGGCCGTTTTTTTGTTTTTTTTTTATAAAGATGTCAGTGTTTGGGGGTCTTTTTATTATTTTTTTTCTTTTATTTTTTTTAGAGAACAGCTTCGACGCGGGGTGGGGCATCCCGGCATTTGAAGATTCTTGAGCAATCAAGGTTCTTTTAGAGTGACGTGAAGGGTGCGCTTTTTTCCTGACGTCACTATCTTTATTGTAGAGAAGATGTTGCGAATGGCAAAGAGCACACACACATAAAAAAAAAACTGTTAACGATATTCACAAATTGAAGTCCACTAGGGTAGTGAGTAGATAGATGTTCGGAATTGTAATACGCGAGTTCGAAACCTAGTCGTTCTGATTACGTTCACAACTGGTCTAATACTCTTGGGAAAAGTATGAATACCCACATTCTCCCCAGCTATGGATTAAATATCGCATATTGTTTTATTTTATTTTTTTAAATTACGCGTGGACAAAAACGAACGTTTGTCAAAAAATGATTGTTTTTGGCATTAAATGGCCTGACAAAGATGATCTACTGTAAAACAACAACAAAACAAAACATGCACACACATTCACATACAGGATATTAATACACACTTGCCCATCCTGGCACTTTAATACACACACACACACACACACACACATTCAAACACATACGCAAACACAAACATACAGAGACACACTAACATAAATTCGAAAATCTTTAATCCCAACCAGAAACAGATTTACATTTAAATATTGAGCAGACAGTAAAAACCAATTTAGCATTTCATTGTGGGCCGGGCCGGGCTGGGCTGGGCAGTATTCTCGGACGGATTGAGGGACAGTTTCCCAAAAACACCCATTCACTTGCTTGACAATTGTTTCTATTGTCTAACATTAATAGCAACAAAAAATTATTCTTGCAAAAATTGTTTAAATATGTCGAGATTTTACACATTTTAACATTTTTATAAATGCACCTAAAAGAATTTGGTTGAATGTCTGCTGTAATTACCATAACCTTAAGCAAAAGCACTTTCCACCTTTTAAAACGATGTTAGCTGGTTGAACACTAACGACTATAGCAGTAAAGACTATGGTTTGTAGCGATAGGTTAATTGAGTGTAAATGGTTTTGAGTTATAATACATATAGGTTTATGTACTTTAATTGACCCAAGCAGATAAAACTCGTTTACTTGATTGAGTCAAAATCTTGGTGTAAAGAAAATGATAGTAAAGTATGCAAATCTGCATCTGAATTGAAAAAGGATATGGCTGTGTTATTGCACAAAGGCAGGATTACTCATCCGGATCCAATCAACCCTGTTACGACTTTGACTTTTACGTATCATGTCTGTCATCGTTCTTGTAAAGCAGCTACCGGCCTTCAAGGTCACCTGAGGATACATGGAGGGGGGGGGTCTACTTGGTGTAGAACCTTGAGACTGCAATCAATTGTAAAGATACTGAATTTATCATTATATTTCAAATCCCAGTCAAGACCATTACATCCACATTTAGCTGCTTCGGGCAGATTGGGGCTCGTTAACTCGGGAGATTTTTTTTTTGTTTAAACTTGAAAAGAAAGAAATTTATTTTGTTTATCTACATAATGGAGTGAGTACACTGAGTTAAATAAACTATTTACTGGCAACACAAGTGTTGTTGGTCGGGGATGTTCAAGGGTATTAAACTTGCCTTTGTTGCTGGCTGGTGAGGGATTAGTCAGAGAGAGAGAGAGAGAGAGAGAGAGAGAGAGAGAGAGAGAGAGAGAGAAACAGACAGACAGACAGGCAGGCAGACAGACAGATAGACAAAGTCAAGGAATGGGAGATAAAGAGGGTTTTGGAGTAGTATTTCTTGGACTGAAGTTGAGCCCTAGGAAAAGGAAAAGAAATTCATACTTTTACCAAGGGTATTGGTCCATTATGAATGCAAGTGGAACATCTGGGATTTGAACTCACGCATTATGATTCTGAAGTCGAACTGTGTATTCATTGTCCCAAGTGGACTTTCCCGCGAAAGTGTTATTTGACATTAGATTCTTGCACTACACACTCTACTTTGTTGGTCAAATGACGTCTGAAATGTTTTTTCTTTGTAAATTATCCTTTCTCCATGATTACTTGATTAAGTCACGGGTGAGAAAGAAAAATTTACACAATTCCCACCCAAGAAAAAATTGGCTTTGGGTTGGCGCTTTTCTATTGTTAATTTGTTTATTTATTTGTTTTTGTTTTTTGTTTTTTTTTCTAACAGAAAAAAAATTGCCAGCAAATTCTTGATTCTTTTACTTATTTTTTTTTCTTTAATCAGATTTACTCGAGTTAAGCCTCCTTTTTTTTTTTTTGAAGCAATATGGGTCACGTGACCTGCAGACAGAGGGTGTCTTTGGCACTTTTGCAGAACCAAATGGAGAAATATCTATTTTTGCTCGGGGACTTTGCACCGGTTGTAAGACAGCAATTTGGCTAGGGTTAGGGTTAGGGTTTAGGGTTAGGTTTTAGGGTTAGGGTTTATGGTTTAAGTTAAGGGTTTAGGGTTCGGCCAATTTCTCCATTTGCTTGTTCTGCAAAAGTACCATGTCTTCTTTGGTTCCAAAAGAAGTTAAACTGGGAAGAAGGAAGTTAATATGACGAAATTTAAGAAAGTCTTTAAGTGATTATTAGTTTTTAAGCACTTAAAAACTTTCTGGTTTTGCAACATCAACAATGTCTTGTCATTTTGTTGGAATGATGTTGGTTAGGGCAGTGGTCCCCAAACTGTGGTCGTCCACTAACTGGCACCAGTCAGTGAGGGTTTCAAATAGAGACACTTTTAAAATTATTTTTTGTGCCACTAAATTGATAACTTTAGTCGATAACTCTCATGGGGAATATTTCTATTTAATTTCAAAACACGTGGACGAAAAGAACAAAGAAAATTATATAATGCACTAAAATGCACCAAATTAAATATTTATCAGCAAAATTTTCTGAGGCCCTTGGTCAGCCCCTGGACTCCCGGCCATTACTGCTCTATGTGCTTTGCTTGGACCCACTCAATCTACAACTGGGCCTTTATGTAAGTTAGAACCCATTTACTAGGCCCTAGTATATGAAAGTTTGGGAACTACTGGGTTAGGGGAGCCCTTTAGCTTACCACGAATGGATCTTACCTTGTCACGGAGAGCTTACACCTCAGTCTTTCATTTCTTTTTCCATTTCTGTGTTTCTGTTCAGCTAAGTTGTAAATTGAAATCGCTTAACAACAACAGAGACGGAATTTTTTAGTTGACTAACTTTATTGACTGTCTGCATCGATTCCTGAATACTTATCACCATGGCCAAATATAGAACTGATTACATCACTTCAAAATAGACCAAGAAATAATGAACTTGATTGCAACATGACACACCAGCTTCCACGAGGCCAAAAGTCCCTCAAAGGCCCCAATATTACACTTTGTCAAGATCTCTTTAAGAAAAGGTCAAATAAAACTTTCTTTTTAAATAAAAGACTCACCAAGATTTGTGGTCAATTTAAATATTTTAAATGTATTAAAATGTATATCTATTAAATTTGAATGTTTTATATGTATTGAAATTGAATATGTATTAAGTTTGAATATTTAAATGTATTTGAAAAAACTATTTCAAATCTATTGAAAATGAATATGCATTAAATTTAAATATTTAAATGCATTAAAATAAATATGTATTAAATTTGAATATTTAAATGTATTGAAAAAATTATTTTATATATATTAAAAATGAATATGCATTATATTTGAATATTTTAAATGTATTGAAAATATGTATTAAATTTGAATATTTAAATGTATTGAAAAAATTATATCATATATATTAAAAATGAATATGCATTATATTTGAATATTTTGAATGTATTGAAAATATGTATTAAATTTGAATATTTAAATGTATTAAAATGAATATGTATTAAATTTGAATATTTAAATGTATTGAAAATTAATATGTATTAAATTTCTTCATTTGTTTATTTTATTTTCTGGAATATAAACCATTTTTATGTCATTTAACGGTGAGAACAATCATTTTTTAAAAAATGTTTATTTGTCCACACATATTTTTTTGATAGGACAATGTTAACCAACCACTTCGCACACATTCCCTTACCAATCAAGCAACCAATTGGTCCTTCAGGATTCAAGGGATTAAGCGCAAAAGAGTACATCCCTTAGCACAAACTTGTTTTAAGACTTTTTAAATAAAATAGCCATGACTGAATTTTTGGTGTATTAATTTTATTTTGGACTTTACTAAAAAATACTTTCTTATTTTTTTATTGAATTGAAAATAATTAGAAAAGAGAAATTTATGAATAAAAAATAATGTTTCCATTCTTCTTCACAAAAAAAAATTCTTTCTTTTTCTTTTCTTTGACCAATTTTTGTACAAAACTTTTTAAATTTTCTAACTTCTAATTTCTAAATATACAGGGCGGGCCAAAAGTAAGTATACAGTTGTGAAAAGTAAAAAGGAGTCCAAAAGTAGGTTTATTTCTAAATTCCAAAAGTCTAAAATAATCTTAAACAGAACCGGTTAATCCTTTAAATGGTCAAAATATCCTCCACCAATGTTGCAACATTCTTTACAACTAGTAAAACAAAAGGCATTTATATAGCATATAAAAAGATTTATATCATGAAGAAAACTTTAATATCTGAATACCTACTTTTATAATTTGTACCCAACCGGTGTGTATTTTTAATTTACTTAATGTAAGGGAAATAACTTAAGAAATAAAATGTCTTTTAAAATACCCATGACCGAGTTAAAAAAAAATATTAATCAAATTTTTTAAAGAGTTATTTCCCTTATCCTTGAAAAATCTACATGAGTTATCTCCCTTGAAAAACCATAATGGTTGAGTATTAGGAATTTTTATCACTCATTATTGAGAAAATATTGGTTGAGTTATTTCCCTTTAGAAAAAAAAATTTGATTGCATCTAAAATTTGAGGAAAATTGAATGTATCTGATGTCGCTTCGATGCATAAAAAATGATTAGTCATAAAATTTGAATAGATTTGATTTTAATGAAATTTTATAAAAACATTGATAAAAAAAACGTTGACTGCATTTAAAGTGATTTTTTAATCATTTACAAAAACAATTAAAACGGATGTCAAAAGGGTTGTTTAATTCCTGAAAAGGTGATTATTTTTTTCAAGTGACATTTTTTTTTTAAATAAATATATACTAAAAAAGAGAGATAAAAATTTGATTTATGAAGGTAGTTATGGATGATAAGGTCACTGCATTTGATGCTGAAGTGGTCATTATTATAATATCAGTGGATGAATGGGATATCATTGTAATATTTCTGGATTTAATATTTAAATATTTGTGGATGGAAGGGTATTTTCATTGTAATATTAGAGGGTGTAGAGATCAGTAATGTAATATTTTCAGATAAAGGGGTCATTATTGTAATATTTGTTGTTGAATGGATCATCATTATAATATTTCCAGATTTAGAAGTCACTGTAGTAATATTTGTGGCTAAAAAGGTCTCTATAATAATATTTATGGGGAAAGGGGTTATCATTGTAATATTTGTAGATTTAGGGTGTTCCTATCATAATATTTGGGAATGAAGGGATCCACATTGGAATATTTTTGGGTGACAGAATCCTCACTGTAATCTTAGGATGTAAAGGGGCCACTAATGTAATATTTCTTGACAAAAGGTCACTATTGTAATATTTGTTGGTGAAGGGAGTCATCATAATGTTAATAGTTGAACGAGTCGCTCTTATAATGAGTAGGCAAGAGTCATCATTGTAGCATTTGTGTATAAAAGAGTCATCGACCATGGAAATACTTGTTGAGCAAGGAAGACAAGGCTGTCAGTGTAATATTGACTGGACAAGGACTATAAAAATGGATTTTATTTTCTACAAAGGTTACAGGGTTTTAGATGAGGGATTCCAGCATTGTTCTTCCTTCGCTTGGCTGGGTACTTTTTGTATTCTACTGAAAGAGAGGGGATTGGGGAATTGGTCAAGTAATGGACTTGTATAAGTATAGTGTTTTGTTATTAATCGTTTCAACCCCAACTTATCAAAATTAACAAGTAGTCACTCAGAGCCATTATATTAGAGGAACATATTAAAGCCAAAATAATGATGTCTTTTTTTGCCTTACGTTGTCTGGGCCGATATTTTGGCCTTTTTGGATCCAAAGGTTTAAGGTGTTTTTTGATTAGAGAGATGAAGAAAGGAAAGGCAATGTATGAAGGTGTATAAATGAATATTAATTAACCTATTTTATTTTTGGTGTTTGTGTTTGATTTTCTGCCTTACAAAAGAAAATGTTCATCTGTCAAGTATCATTAAGGTATTTTGGTTAGATGTGTGAGAAAAGAAAAGACAATGTATGGTGTATGAATAAATAGTAATCAACTAATTAGATTTTTGGTTTGTTTACTTTTTAAAGTATTCATTACAAAGCCAAAGTTTATTCTTATTGAATTTATAAATAATTAAAAATACATTGCAGAATTCCTGAGATGATGCTTGATAATTTGTGCATCAGATATGTAGACTACTGTTTTCATATTTATCTTCACTCAAGATATGAAAACTGATAATTGTGTATGGAATTTCCAGATGATTATCCTTATCTTCATTATTGTAATCTTTCCAAAATTCTTGTCTGCTGAACACATTTCACATTATTATCAGAATAAAAACCATCTACCTCCATAAATTGAATCTTTATCTTTCTGATGAATTGAATTTAGAAACCTTCACGTGGAAATTTGGGAGCTTTTATAGAATTTCAAACTAAAGCCTTTCATCAGTCTATGGTGGTTTCCAAACCCTTTTCTAGGGCTGTAGTATAACATATACAAGATTTGAGTTTCTACAGTTTTAAGTAAGCATTTGCTGAAGGTAGGGTTTCAATCTCACCCAAAGTTAATAACTACTTGAGAAGGCATTTTAAGACTAAACACAATTACTTGATCTTTAATGAAATGAGAGCAGTCTACTCTCATAAATTAAGTAAAGTGTTAAGTTCAAAGTTCTGTGAAAGCTTTCAATGAAGATTGCCAAATTGGATGCAATAGTTAAGTAAATTCAAAAGATTCAATGTAGAGAAATTAACAACATTAAGATAAAGACAATAGTGTGTAACATTATGATCAAATTTAAAGATAAGAATTGCCATCTTTATTCCTTGGTCAAGTTTTGTTAAACTTTGTCTATTTTTGACTAGTGACAAAAGAGCATGTTTATAAAGGATTGGGGTAGAGAAGTCATCAAAGGGCCAGAGAGTCAAGATGAGGCAGTGTCATGCAAAGTAGTACTAAGAAAAAGAAAAATGTGCTCCCCAAAAACCATGCACTCTGTGTATTTTCTGGTGATTTTTATTTTAGCTAAAGACCATTCTTTCGAGGTCAAAGAAGAAATGAAGCAACTTCAACAGAAACTGAAGGTTTAAGAGGTACAACACAAAGAATGTTCTTTATATATTTTAATTTGTGACAATTGTTTTCATTTTTGTCAATTAAAAAAGATTCTAGTTTTTGCCAATTAAAAAAAAATGCTCACAAAAGAAAAAAAGTTTTCAATAATTTAAAACAAAAAAAAGTTTTTGACAAATCAAAAATTTACTATATAAAATATAACAAGAGTTTGTTTGAACTCAGGCAATAAAAACTCAAAAATCTTTCAGTGTTTTAATTATTTTATTAAGCCATTATTTGATTTTTATTGTTTAAATAAACCACTAAAAGAATGTTTAAAACATATTATTTTTATTACTTTTCAATTCAACACTAGGAATTTTAAAATAAAAAAAAAATAGCAATAAGAAAATTATTTTTTTAAAAGTTATTTCTTTCTTATTGCCATTTTTTTTTCAATTTTAAAATCCTTAGTGGTGAATTGCAAAGTAATAAAAAAAATAATGTTATAAAAATTCTCTTGGTGGTTTATTTAAAATCAGAAATATTTGCATTGTGTGTGGGAGATGCTTTACACTTTTGAAACTGCATAGAGATGTTCATTTTGTATAAATTATAACGAGGTTATAAAACAGAAAAGTAAAAATCTTATGTAACAATATAATGTATTTTATTTATATTATGATACAGCTTTTAAAGCTATAAAACAAAGAGATAAACTCGGAGAGAAAAAAAGACAAAAAGAAAAGAAACAATCACAACAATAAGTGTTAAGTATTTTATGAATAAATAAAACATAAAAAAAAAAAATTCTATATACAATTTAAAAATTTAATTTAAAAATCAAAAAAGATGGAAAATGCTTTTTACAGTAATTTTAACAATTTAAGAATTAAAAGTCCAATGCTTAAAATATGAACATCAGATTGGCTTTTAATATAACACAGAAAGTTTAAGATCAACTAAAATTATCTCCAAAAAATATTCAAATGTTTGTTTTATGGCATATCAAACTTTTCACTCATTTAATGCAGAGAACAATATTTTTTCATAAACATTCTTTCCATCAACACATATTTGTAACAAAACCTAATGCATTATTCAATCCATAGTTGAAGGAATTAGAGGGATTCATACCTTTCTCAAGGACATAGTCCAAATGTTAACATCAACAAGGTTTTTAACTCATGTGTTACAATTCCCAAGTCAAAGTGCCTATCCACTGTCCCTTACAAACTTCTCTTCCAAACTATTGTATCAACATTATTAAAATAAATATTTTTTATTATTTTCACCCAAATATTCTATTCTTCCAATCAAAATATTAATAAAAGATGACTTCATTACAATAGAAATATTTTTCCCTTTTTATTTCCACTGATAATTTTGCTTCAATCAGTTATGAAATTTTTGTTTAACCGATTCTAAAAATAATGATTTTAATGGTGGATATTAGATTTAGTTTCAGAAATAAATGTTTAAGAAAAAATGAAGAGCTCATTTGTAAAAACAGATAAATGCCATCTCAGTCAAAATGAAACTAAGTACATCATTCTATGCTTTACTTAGTCTAGCTTTTATTGTCATAATCATTTGTCTTCAAAAGTTGATAGCAACTCTTATCTTATCCATAATACATTATAAGGTAAAAAATCATATTTTACAGAAAATGGCTAATTTTGATGATGTTATTTTTGCAAATGAACTCTTCAAGTGTCTTTTGAAATATTATCTGAGACAGATTACAAACTGAAACTCTATCCATTTGTATTGAATATCAATTGAACATTAAGAAACCATAAACAAATGGTTTCATTTCATATTGGGTCCTATAAGAATCTATTTACATATTTCCTGCAGTTTAATATACTAAAAATAAGGGTAGAAAAGAAAGTGTTACTGGTTGCAAACTAGTTAGTTATGAAATACCTATTTATATTCAATCATACATTCTTATTTAAAATAAGGAAATACTAGATTTTCCGACAGTATGTTGTGCATTAAAAATTTCTTGAAAGTACAGTATATATATTTACAAAATTTTGATTAAAAAGAACCAACATATCTGGTCTACTTATTTTCATTTATATAATCTATGTATATGTGTATTTACTTATTTTTTTGAGTCTTAACATCAGGTTTCAATGCCTTAATATTTTATCTTATCAGTAAGTTGGGAAAAAAAAGTAAACAAGAAATATCCTTTCATATCAAATGATGCAGTATTAAATTATTATGAACTCACAAATAAACTTAAGTTAAATATCAAGACCAAGTGAATCCTGAAGGATTGCATTTAAGTTGGGTGATTGATCTTAAAGTTTTAAAATTTAGGAAATTCATTGAATTAGTTTTGTCATCAAAACTGTTTTGTTCTCCATTCTTGATATTGTCAACAGGAACATTAAATGGTGACATTGACTCATGTGTATTCAGTGCCATTGAAAACTGTTTGGCCTGAGTCTGATAAAACAGCTTAATGAAGCCTTGAACATGGCAGGGTAACAAGGGACCAACAATTTCTAACACATGGCCTTTCTCATTTTCCTCTGGCAAAAAAACATTGCTGTGTTTTACCTGTTAAAGAAAAAAAAAGAATTATTTATTTTTGGATTCTTTCAGATTATTTAATTGCGATAAATTTAGAGCTTTTAAAGTAAATTCCTCAAAAAATGGTAGTGATTTATAAAAAACTATCTTGAGTCGATTTTATAATATCAAACACCAACTATCATCACCACGATTCTAAAATCAACGTGTCCTATTGTTACAATGGGACAATGCAAAAAATGTGTAACATTTTAGACTTTTTTTCATGGATTACATAACAGTAGACTCTTAATGTATCAGAGTAATATTTTAGACTTACACTCATGGATTTCATGACAGCCCCTTTAAATCCAGTTGGTGCTAAAAGAGTGGGTGGAATCCTAAACTGGGGACCTGCAGCTGCAAAACAGGATTTCCAATTTAAAAGAAAGTTGAAAAGGGCATTCACATCAATATCTGTTTCTAAAACTAGGGTTGATTCTGGGCGACTGTCAATCTTTTTAAAACCATCACGAGTGCTTATAATTCAGTTAAGGAAAAAAGGGATTTGCTGTTATTTTGTATTTTTTAACCAATTGTCAAAATTCTATTTCATCATGATATTCATAAATTCAAAAAGATTAAAATCAAATTGAAAAGGAGGAAAGAGAAAAACGATTATAAAATTTTTAAAACCCTTAATGAAATAAAAAAAATATTAGTAAAAAAAAAACCCTTATAAGAGAGGTAACTCAGATATAAACTCTAAAGGTTTGGTAAACATTAAAAAAACCTTTTAATTTAATGTCAATTAATCTTATAAGATTTAGGTTAATTTAAAAAAAAAAAAAACATTCTAAACCTTTAATGATGTATGAATTTGACTTTTTCAAAGGATACAGTTTTACTCTTCTTGGATCGAGATTAGGAAAATTATTTTTGTCCAGACCCATACTCTCTAACCAAACAGCAGCTCCGTCATCAGCAGCAAAACTATCATCTTCTTCATCTTCTTTTAAGACATCTTCATCAGGATTTTCTGGAGCAATACCCAAATCTACAGATACGTTTTCATAATTTTGACTTTTCCCATCACTAACACCCAAATGATCATCAAGATCGTCAAACAAATCCATTTCTCCATCAAGATCGTCGACATTTGGAGACGTACAGGATTCTGGACTGAAAAATCAACCAAAAATTTTATTGTTAACAAAAGTAAATTTGACCAAATATGGTCAAGCCTAAAAGAATTGTTACAATTAGTATTTGCATAATAAATGCCTTCATACTGTTTGTTCTGATATAATGGATTAACCAAACACACGTTGAACACATACATAGACAGTGTCCGCTGTACTTAGTTATATATTTTGAGATCTTGTTGTACCCTTGAAAACAAACCACTTTGTTGCCCCAAGTTTTGTCGTGTTTTAGTTTAAATCGAAATCACAATCTAACATGTTCATAAATCTGAACTAGGGTTCTTAATTATTTCCATATCAAGTTTTAACAAGTAATAAATACAAACTTCCTTCAAGACCAAAAAATGAATAAAATTCAAAGTAGTTCAAAGAATCCAAATCCCAAAATAACAGTTAATTGAAGTTCAATTGGATTTTTTTTTTGCTTTGTTTTACAGCAAACCAAACTTTTCAGGTCATTTAATGCCAAGGACAATCCTTTTTTGACAAGCAATTTTTATTCTCTCCATATGAAGATTTTTTGTGAATAACACAATATTTTTTGTGAATAACACAATGTGCACAATTTATTTCATAGCTGGAAGGAATGTGGAGAATTCACACTTTTACCATATATCGGGGCTTTATGATGAGCAGCAATTTGCAAGACTTGTCTGGTTCTTTCTATGGTTTGTGGTTTTCAAGGAAACTAAGTTTTTGTTGCTTTTAAAAAATTCTGTTTTCATTGCTAAGTAAAGTGGGAAAAATGAGCCAGAAAAGATTAGTTCAAAGCAATTCTGAAAAAGGTCTGTGAATCACCACTAAATAATATATAAATATATGAGCAGATAACTCTTACTATCTTTACAATGGGCAATATTCTTAAGTTGAACAACAAATATCCAAAAGGTTATTGTGCACTATGGATATATAGAAATTTAAATAAACTAATATATGGTAAATTTTATTATAATTCATTTAGAAATATAATTTTTACTAATAAAAAAAGTTTTATTTATTTACAGTTTTACATCTCAAAGGAAATGCTGGAAATGTTCTCCAATAGCATTTTCTACTACACTCAACTTTCAAACACTTTGTTCAAATATTCTGACCTTATATTCTGAACATTTTTGGGACTCGTCTCTTCTGTTTTTTTTAATGATTTTTCCGAATTTCTAAAGTCAAAAGGCATCTTGTACTGAATTCCTGAAATGAGAAATGTTCATTAGTAATAACAAAATAAATTTACAGAAGATTGTTTTGATTTGGATTTTATGGCACATCAACCACTGTTGGTCATTTAATGCCAAATCAATTATTAAAGTACGAGAGTTTTGATATTTAGGAATTAAATTTTTTATTCGGACTTCTGTCCTTATCTTAGTAGGTTTTGATGTTTCTACACTATGTTTCGGCCTAGTCTCCACCAGGCCGTCTTCAGGTGTTTTTTTAACCGTAACCTCAGATATGGATGCCGGGTCTCGTCACCGAATATTCAGTAATCACTGCCTTCCATAGTTGTTGTCTATTGAACCACTTTTTTGTGACCAAATCCCTCTGGCCGACTTGGGTAGGAATTGAAACCGCTATCTTCTGACAATGCTCAGCGGGAACCGTAGATACTCCCACGTCTCTATCCGTTGCACCACGGGCCCCAATGATGGTTGGATCTGTTGGTCTTATAAATTCAATTATTTGTGCGAGTCTTTACAGAAGATGAGCTAGGCATTATTCAATGATTATAACAGAAATATCACATCTGTAGCAGGTTGACTGATAGGCTAGTGATTAGAATCTCAGACAAATAGGAAGAAATTAGAGTAGGTTTAATTGTATCCAGACATATGCCTCGCTAATAAACCTTTAGCTTTTTCAAACAGAAAAAATACAGGAGAGAAAAAAATAAACAGTTTTTACAATTTTTGAAAACGTTTCTAACTTTCCAAACGTCAACATCAATTAAACATACTTTAAATTCTTCCCATTTGTCTTTTTTCCTATTTGTATTGTTGGAAATATTTATTTCTAATATTTTTTTTACACACTTTCTTACCAATGATGTAAGGGTCAGCCTTTCACTCATCAACAATTACCGATCCATCCTAATATTAATATCCTTACTAGTGCACATATATGCATAACAAACCCAATCATACTAGTTTACTACTCTCTTTTTAAGCACTATATTGTTTGATAACTATATATTGGAAATAGCTTATCAATTTTACTACATGAATGGAGTCAAGTTTTTTTATACAGGCAAAGGTCAGATAAGAATATATTTTTACCTTCAGAAGTAAGTGCTTCTCGAATACCCCTCGTGGTTGGTGTGATAACAGCACTTAGTGAAGCTGTAGGACTGATTCTTCGAAACAAGACACTTAATTGATGTGTGCAAAAGTAGAAATATGAACAATGGCCAGATTTTAACTGGCCAAAGACAGAATGGAAGCTGGAAGACCTAAAAGAAAATGACAAACTATTAGAAATTGCAAATAAAATATTTTTCATATTTCTGCAATTGTTTTTTTTTTTTTACAACATTTTTAGATCATTTAAATGAAAGAATAATCTTTTTTTTTTATAAATGTTCTTTGTAAAGAATGAGAACATCTAATTTTTCATAATTATCTTATAGTTTTGGATTAATTTAATTGAAAGGAATGTTTATCTCTTTTTCTTTCTTTCTCAGAACTATGCATTTTTTTTTTCAAGTAAATAAATAGATTTCATCTATTACTGATTGAGAACAATAGATGTTGTGAGGCATGTATTGTTTGCTTTTATTTGAGAATAGAATTTAAACTCTAAAATAAATTTATTTTGCATTTGAAGAACCTAATATTTAAAAATGAAATAATAAAGTGATACAAACCAATCAGCTTGCAAGGAATCATATATTTTATCACACAATGGTAAATTCTGTAAAGATCTAAAAATCATAAAGAAAGAAAAAAAAAAGTCATTTGTAACAAAAGAATTCAAAGATGCATTAATTTTGCAGATTTTTGTCTTCATCTATCAGTTGTTCTTTAACCACACTTTAACCAACTAACCCTGTGGCTGGTTTAGGTAGGAATTGAAACTGCTATCTTCAGACAATGCTCACCTAAAACAGTCGAGACTCAATGCTTCTATCTGCTAGGCTACAGGCCCTGAAGGGCCATCAAGCTTCAATCTTTTTTTTTTCAATCCAATTATTTCTCTTCCTCTTTCTTTTCTGGTTTTCCAAGTACAATCATACCCAATTTGTAATTGTATTTATTAAGCCAGCTAGTGGTTTAGTTGCTAAATGTGGTGAAAGAACAACTATGATGGATGAGAACAACAGTCTACAAAATAAATTAATGCATAAATTAAAGTCTCATCTCAAAGAATTCCCACAATAAATATATTAAGAACACAATCATTCAGAAATTAGTTATTTTTCATGAATATTTAAGATATGAAAAAGGTTTATACATAAAAAAGGTTGTAGTTTCATGTTCCCAACCTATTTATCTCATTCATGATATACTAAAAGTGGGTCTAACTCATTTGTGTCCTTACTATTTGTTCTGGGGTAACTGACACCCCTATTACTGTCTTCACATGAACTCTCCCATCTCTGGTGAGAGCAGCCATTTTGG
>JAUZSX010119080.1:0-17840 GCA_034780655.1 Idiosepius hallami
GAGATTTAGGAAAAGAGAAAAGAAAGGAACAAATAGTTAATGTCTAGTATAGATAGTATAATTTTCCTTCTGATTTACTGGAATCGAGAGAGAGGGTCATTTGGGTTTGCTCTTACATTATAACTCTATTTTTTTTAAATTTTACTTTAATATTTATTTTTTATAATTAATTGGTCTTGATTTTATTTCTAATTTCTTGAGATTTAGGAGAAGGGGAAAAAAAGGAACAACTTGGATTTGAACCCTCGTACTATGGTTCCGAAGTCCGATTGTCTACCCATTGGGCCATGTTGACCACCCCTTATATTTGTGTTTCCTATTATTATTGAAGCATCAAACAAAAAATACAAATATTACATTAAGTTTTGATTGAATAGCATTTCAAGTCGTTTATTTTGATTTGTTAGAATAAGCAAATATAACTGCAGAACAGAACAATCCTCATAAGGAGGATTAACTTGAATAACATGAAATGCTTAAAATTTGGTTTAAAATCATTTAAAAATCATAAAATTTTACTTTATCTTATTCTCTACTCATTATTGTCTTTTTAAAAGACAAAACATTGAAAATCTTTTTGGTCTTTGTTTTTTACATTATTTTTGTTTATTTTTATTTTTTATTTCTGTCTCATGTTGCCATGGGGATCAAGAAAAATGGTAAGAAAAATATTTGACAGGAAAATCTATATGCCAAATGAATTTTATACGACTAAACCATCTTTTTTTTTCCTTTTTTTATTTGCTATTCTTTTTTCTTTTCTTTAATTTTATGCATTTTTTTTTTTTCATTCATGAAAGTAAAGTGCACACTCCCCCTGCCTTTGCCCTCTCTGTGCACAGTCTGAAGAGAAAATTGAAAAATTAATTTCTATGAAACGCATAAATGTAGTTTTAAAAAATGAAATAGAAAAAAATAGAATAAAAATGAAATTTAAAAAAATGAAATAAAAATGAAATTAAAAAAAAAGAAAAGAAAAAAAAATGACATAGTTTTTGATTTTTGTAAAATCATTATTTCTTTTGAATTATTTTTTCAAAAAAATAATAATTTTCATATTGCGAAATTCAATGGGCAAATGATGTACCATCTAGAAAACGAAAAAAAGAAAGAAAAATAGCTAAAATTAATTCCTGCGATCTTTGCTCTTCATGGTTGAGAGTCTATTTGATGTTCAAATGCTTGACTGATTTAAAGGCAACTCTCGTGATTTTATCTTTTAATATAAATCTCTGCCAATGAAGTCGAACAAACAGTGGATTTAACTTGATCAATGTATCGGAGTTCAATAAAAAGGGGTCCATTGAAATTAATGTTGTTTATTCTGTGGGCTGCTAGGTTGGGAATCAAGAGCCAATGAGATCTCAGCCAAGTTCTATGAATCTATTTCTCAATCTTCTTGTAGACAATTCCTGTAAAGGAGCAGACAGACTTGACTTTTTGTAGACACTTTCTATAAAGGAGCAGACAGACTTGACTTTTTGTAGACACTTCTATAAAGGAGCAGACAAACTTGACTTTTTGTAGACACTTCCTATAAAGGAGCAGGCAGACTTGACTTTTTGTAGACACTTCTATAAAGGAGCAGACAGACTTGACTTTTTGTAGACACTTCTATAAAGGAGCAGACAGACTTGACTTTTTGTAGACACTTCCTATAAAGGAGCAGGCAGACTTAAATTATACTAATGTATTGGGGTTCTTTTTAAAGAGCTTTATTTATATTAATGTTGTTTATTGTCTATAATGTCCCCTGGACTCATGGTGCAGTGGTACTGGTTTTTGGAATATAGACAAGGTAATATAGTCCATATTTGTGACGGTAATAGGTTCATATCCTAATGTCAAAAATTTCGTATGAAACAAACACCAAAACAACTGGCCTATAACATAGTTATGCATTCATTATCTCAATTTTCATGGCTTTACTCTTAAGTGTTCTTAAGGTGATTTTTTTTATTATTGATACTTATTGATAGTATTCCAAAACAATACATGTCTAACAACGCTCCTAGGCACAAAATACAACAGTGTGACTTTTCAAGCAAATCTCCCCTGCTATTTCGAAGTCCATAGAAAAAGAACTACCAACACAGACACACACACAAGCAGACACACAAAGTTCTATTTACATATAAGTTTAGATTAGAACATGTAATTCTACCATTAACACCTGTGTTTTGAATGTCATTGTGGTGTCATCAGTCCCAATATGGCCACAAAAGATAGTTACCAAGTGGACCATATAATCATAAAAAAACAAAAACAAAGGGTTACAACCACCACTCTCTAGGTCCCATCTACTAAAAGTTTTGTAAGCAGATCCTGGCCACCCACATATGAAGTTGTGGTACAGTCCATTAATCTATCAGATTGTAGAAGGGGTGTCACCCCAACAAATAGCTGCCAAGTTGACCATATTTTCATAAATAAAGCACATTTAATGAGCTAAATTGGCCAAAATTTCAGCATCCAATCTGAAAATAAGGATTGAAATTACAAGTGATCAACAAATTTCACTCGGGGAAAATTTATGGATAAACTTATGATTTTATACATAATTTTTTTTAAAGAATATGCCCACCACTTGTACAGGCTATTAAAAGTAGTTTTTTATGACAATATGGCCTAATAGAATAAAAATGAGTTTAAAAAAAGCTAGACAGCAAACAGGTATTTTTAGAGAGAGATGGAAACTGGTGCATTTCATATTAATCATACAAGTTTCACATTGTATAAAATGGCAGTCACTTCCTGGAAGCTTGCTTAACCTTTTTTATAGAAATGTATTTTAAAATATTTTTTTTCTTCTCTTATGTATTCATCTAAAAACTGACATATACAAGTGTGTCTGCTTAAAAATTAATTAATAAAAGCTATTTTTAACGACAGACATTAATTTACAATGCATCGATTTACAACTATATTTTGCAAGATACATGTTTTCAAAATCCAAACAAATAAAACAGATGCAGCATTGTGCTTCTTGTTCTTTTACAATTGTCCCTGGAGGCCATTTTGTCAGTCACCATTTTTGTATTTTTCAAAACCCATTCAACAACTGTGACCTTGTGTGTTTTTTTTCTCTTTTTTAACAATTTTTAATTAAGTTTTCTATATTTTGCTTTCTAATTATTCAGCATAAATGCAGGTTTTAAATAATTCCTAATCAATTTTTGCCTCTTTGTATTTTTAATTAGAAGTCAATTTTTAATTGTTTTTTTCTTATTCTACTTCGTTTTAATCTCATTAATTCTGGACACAGCTGCAACAGTTGCATGACAACGATTGGCAAAAAAGTGAAGCTTAATAAAAGTGGGAAGGAAAAAATCAAGTGGTATTTGGTGATTTTATGAGGCATTGGCTGGGAGAGAGACATTCATCAGTAGAGAAAAATAGCTGACCACCTGCTGGAATAAACTGATAGAAATCATAATCACAGTTTTCCAAACTGCTTTCAGTATAATTAATTGCCATAAATTTACAAAAAATATGTACAATTTGAAAGAAGAAATTATTCATGGCTGTCATTCATTCCCATCTTATCGCACAATGATGTGCAAGGTGTAGCAATTGGTTTCCTTGAGAGGAGTAGCAGTGGCACCGCATGCAGATTTGCTACTTGCTCTGGTACAGTACCTAGTATTTTTAAATGATCACCCATCTAACCACTAACCAGACTTGACGTTGCTTAACTCTGGTGATCTGACAGGACCTGGTTTGTCCAATGTGACTTGACCGTAGATTCATTGCTGTAAGAAACATTAATCTGCTTCCCTGAAATCTGTCTGTCCAGCGTCACACAAAAAACAAATCATTCTCACAAACAGTAATATTTCTAAAGAATAGATTTTTTAAAGATATTTTCATTTATTTTAAAATCCCTAACCTAAGTGATACCTTTGAATATTTAAGAATAACTTATATTGGATATATTTAGAATTAGTTCGATTGCTTGTAATAATATCTTCAGCAGTTCTCCAAGTTTGTTTTTTGACTCGTAGTCTGATTTGAACTTATATATTACTAATTTTTCTATTGATAGACAACCTCATTCTGATTTTTTGCTTATGCGATCAGAAGGTTTTTTCTGATGTAGAGATTGAGGTTTCAACTATGGTGGAATTTTCTAATTCATGGTCTGATCTGAACAAGTATTCCCTTAATTGTTTTATTGAAAAACAACTTCATTCTAATTGTTTATGCGATCAGAAGGTTCTTGCTGATGAAGAGATTGAGGTTTTAACTATGGTGGATTTTTTTTAATTCATGGTTTGATCTGAACAAGTATTCCCTTAATTGTTTTATTAAAAGACAACTTTATTCTAATTGTTTATGTGATCAGAAGGTTCTTGCTGATGAAGAGATTGAGGTTTCAACTAGTATGGAATTTTTAAATTCATGGTTTGATCTGAACAAGTATTCCCCTAATTATTTTATTGAAAGACAACTTCATTCTAATTGTTTATGTGATCAGAAGGTTCTTGCTGATGTAGAGATTGAGGTTTCAACTATGACATTTTTTAATTCTTGGTCTGATCTAAACAAGTATTCCCCTAATTATTTTATTATAAGACAACTTCATTCTAATTGTTTGTTTATGTGATCAGAAGGTTCTTGCTGATGTGATGTTAAGATTTCAACTATCGTGGAATTTTCACGGATTCTGCTAGTCATCATTATTATCATTGTTATTATTATCATTATTATTATCATCATCATCATCATCTTCAACACCATCATCCTCGTTATTCTCTACTATTTTCTGATTTATAGTTTTCAAAGTAGATAAACAGATGAGTCCGTGTTAGTCTCTGTTTCATTCTTTTTCTTTGAAAGTTTGAATTCCCTTTCAGCAATTACAAGCGAAGATAACTATCAGTCAAAGATCTTATTAATTTTATTTCTGACTACTGACATTTTCTTCTTGGTCAACAAAGACTTTGATAACAACACAGCCTTCCAAACATTATTATTTTCATTATTGTTATTATTATTATTATTTTTATTATTATTATTATTATTGTTACTATTATTATTATTATTATTGTTGTTGTTATTGTTATCGTTACTATTATTATTGTCATCATCATTATTATTATTATTATTATTATTATTATCATCATTATTATTATTATTATTATTATTATTATCATTATCATTATTATTATTATTATTATTATTATTATTATTATTGGATCTCTCATGAATCATTAGGCGCTTTCGCACCCAGCCACCAGTGGTTTTGACTGGGGTTAGAGCGACAACAAGTCTGATTTTCAGTGGGTTCTGCACCATTCCAGTCAAGGACTGTATGGTGCATCATCTCTCTGGGTTTTCACCGCGCTGCGTTCACTTCGCACGCCAGTCATTAGAATAGGTCATGCAGCCCTACCAACGCCCAGGGATAATTCCTGAAGGCAGAGTGACAATTAGTCTCCTCTGACACTCAGGTATATCTGGATACGTTGCAGTCAGTGACTGCAAGCCCTCCTCTCCATGTAATTCATTATACATACATACACTCGCACACTCACTCACACACGCACGCACACATATACGGTGGAGGATTGGTAAAAGCCCTGTCTCTGCACTCGTATTACGAGAGTTCAAATCCCAGTCAAGACTATGACATTACTTTTAGCTGCCTCGGGCAGATAGGGCTCGTTAACTCGGGAGAGCAACTCGTCTAGGTGAAAAGATAACACTGAATTCAAAAAGCCCAGGTATATAGAGCACGTAAAAATGGCCTTGTGCCAAACTTGGTTTGGTGCTCACCAAGTAAATATAAATATAATATAATTTATTTTAAATATTATTATTATTATTATTATTATTATTATTTATTCAATTGCTAATCTATTATTCATTTATGTATTTAGTATTATTAATAATAGTAGAATCATTATTATGAGATAAAAGCCGATTACTAAGTGTTTGCACACCTAGCAACTAGTGGTGTTCGCTTAAGTTCGAGTGATAAAAAGTATCCTCCTAAAGTCCAGGAGGTTCTGATCCATTCCAGTTATAGATTGTTTGGTCCCAGGTCACATTTTTCACCCTTCAGCGTCTAGTTATCTTACCTGATTAAATCCACTGCCTGCACGGGTACAGCAACTGTAGTACGGTCAAATCACGTAGGAGACACTGGTTACCGTAAGATAACCGAAGTTAAGCATTGTAGAGCCTGTTCGGTACCCATCATCATCATCAGTCGTCCGTAGTCACCGTTATGGACCTCCTTACCCTATCAAGCAGTTCCACCCTCATGTCCTTACCTCTGATATCTACATCACTGGATATGACATCCGGAAATGACATTTTTCTGGCTCTCGGATTACCAGAACGTGGTTTCCAAAGGAGAAGTTCAGTATTAAGATGGGTGATAACTTATGAATATCGGGTAACGCACCAGACTGGTTGGCGGTTCGTGGCATGATTAGTCGAATGCATTAGGCATTCGAACTGAAAGACCTTCCCTATCGCCATCATTTTCTCATAGTGACCAACCATGCTAAAAAACATACTCGGTTAGAGTTACCTCCTAAGGTGAAGACTGGGAGTCTCAAAATATTTTGAGATCACAAAAACTCTATAACAACAGAAAGAGTTCGTTGATCCCGAACGGGCGAGAAGAGGTCTTCTGCTCAACAACAACAACAATAACAAAAGCAGCAGCAGCAGCAATTTTCTGTAAAATATTTATTTTTCCATTGACTCAAATGTCATGTAGTCTTTGCTTCAGGTCTTTGTGATCTTCTATTCATTTCTTCTTTCTTTAAATTCCGAATGTCCCAATGATGATTGCCTTTATTATTTTGAATTCTCACCCCGGTCATACGCAATACTTACATGCTGTTCGATACCGGTGCTTTTCACTGGAATCAGGCTGACAACAAGTCGTCTTGTGATCCTCCAGTAGAATCCGATTATTATGGATCTCACACCAATCATCAGGCGCTCTCACAAACAGCAACCAGTGGTTTTTGTTGAAGTCAAAATGACAACAAGTGTCCTCTTGTTTCCAGCAGTAACCGCACAATTTCAGTCAAGGACTGTATTGTGGTAATTATTATTATTATTACTATTATTATTATTATTATTATTATCCTGTCTCACACCAATCGCCATGCGCCCTCACACCTAGCAACCAGCGGTTTCCGCTGGAGTCAAGTCTCTTCTAATTTCCTCACCATTCCAGTCAACACCTCCCCGAGTTTTCACCCCGCTGCATCCACTTTGTACACCTGCCAATGCCCGGTAGTAATTCCTGAAGGCGGAGTGACAATAAGTCTCCTCTGACACTCCAGTAGATCTGGACACCTTGCAGTCAGTGACTACAAGCCCTCCTTTTCCGTTTATTATTATTATTATTATTATTATTATTACTATTATTATTATTATTATTATTTATTATTATTATTTATTATTTATTATTTATTTTTATTTTTATTATTCATTATTATTATTGTTATTATTATCATTATTACCATTTTAAATATTATTATTATTATCATTATTTTTATTATTATTATTTTTATTCATCATTGTTATTATTATTTTTTCATTATTTATTATTTTATTATCATTATTATTATTTATTATTATTATTGTTATTATTATTATCACAATCATTATTTTTATTATTATTATTACTTTTATTATTATTATTTATTTATTTATCTATTTATTTATCTATTTATTTATTTATTTATTTATTCGTGAATTTTTCGATTAATTAATTTGAATTACTTGTTTATCTTTTGCAGGTATAGATTGTGGATTTAGGCAGTTTATGGTTTATGAAATTGGCCTGTGGAACGTGGATTTACTCAAATGATATTTACTTGGCTATAAAATAAAACAAACAAACGAAAAAAAAAACACATAAAAAATAGGCGCCATTTTTTTATACATATTTCTCCAGAAAATTCTATCGATAGAGCAGAAAAATGTGTGTATGTGTGTGTGTGTGTGGGGGGTGCAGCAGGGAAAACATTATTGCTGATTAAATGCTTTTGCTGATAAAAGAGAGCGAGTAGTTTCCGCTCTGATTAATTGATCAAGCTCGTGCTTTATTTCCTTAGTCGAGAGGGAAAAACAAACAAATAAAAAAGAGCACTCAGAGAGAGCAAAACACATCTTCAAGGTTAATTTTGTTAACCATTTCCTTTTCAATTAAATTGATTTCATGACAAATATGCCTTGAAGGATGAAAAAAGAAAAGAAAACATGTGTCAACATTGCAATGTTCACGGCACGAACCATGGCTTGGAACACTACGAATACCACGGAACAAGCATGTGTAACGATTTCAGTGGCAAATAATTGTATGTAAAAAATCAATCAACAAAATAGAATGTAACAATTATTCCAGAAAAAAATTATTTGTAACGAGTATTTTACAAAATCAGCGCATGTAACGATTGTTCTGCAAAATAATCATTTGTAACAATTATTTTACCAAATAATCATATATAACGATTATTTTACCAAATTCTTATATGTAAAGATTATTTTAGCAAATAATCATATGTAACGATTATTTTAGCAAATTATCATATGTAACGATTATTTTAGCAAATTATCATATGTAACGATTATCTTAGCAAATTATCATATGTAAGGATTATTTTAGCAAATAATCATATGTAAAGATTATTCTAAAAAATAATCATATGTACCTTTGCAAAGAGAATTAGTCCAAATGGAACGACTGGGAATCGAACTCGCATGTTGCGATTCTGCCTTTACAACCTGTAAACATATACTAAAAGTTTTGGGCAGCGACGGTGGAGCATTTATAAAAGCTCGGGCTCTGGAATTGTATTACGCGAGTTCTAATCCTAGTCAAAACCATTAGATTCACTTTAGCTGCCTCGGACAGATGGGGCTCGTTAGTTCGGGAGAGCAACTCATTTAGGTGAAGGGTAACACTAAATTAAAAAATCCCAGGTATATAAAAATGGCCTTGTGCCTAACTTGGTTAGGTGCTCTACCAAGTAAATATGATATACTAAAAGTTTTGAGTGTGTGTGTTTAATTTTATCTTTAATTATTGTACCATGTAATTCATATCAATATATTGACGCTGTTAGTATCACTATTACAACTGGTTCAATAATAATAACAAATATAACCATTATGACGGTAATAATATAATAAAAACGATGATAAAGCTAGTATTGTTAATACTAATACTAATAATTATAAGTAATGAAGAGAAATAATATTGATGATAATTATACACTCTTTGTCGTGTTATGCTGCAAATGATCTTTAGCAATAAAAACTTATTTCTCGGCTGAGTGAACGGATTCAATTGTTTCTCTGGTCACCCCGAGCGGATGTTTTTCTTGTTCCGCATTTTTGCTTTGATTATTCACCATAGATAACTCTGAATTGTCGTTGGTCACACTATCACAAGCGCGTACGTAGACTTCTCATCGAACAGCAGTATCAGAAATAAGGCCACCATGGCCGCCGTCACATAGGTCTCTGCCATTACCATTCATTGGACCCATTCTCCAGGCGATTATCAGATGAGAGATGCAACGTCTGTTGATGCCAATTATACACTGTCTGTCCGCCTGTTTTTTTTTTTTTTTTTTTTTTATAAAAATCAAGCGCCTCTCTTACAACCAGATGGATAAAAGCAGGTCTGTGCTTAGCACTCCCGCAGACCCCGCAATTGCGATGGGGTTGGGGGGGGGGCACAAGCCCCTTGGGACCGCAAGACTCCTTGGCTTCACAGATCTCCTTTGTAATGCAACAAAATAATTAATTTTTATGATTAACTTGAAAATCATTATCACACTTATATGTTGAAATATTAATCCATCTCTCTGTCTCTGTCTCTGTCTCTCTCTCTGTCTCTCTCTGTCTCTCTCTCACTTTAAATAAGCAAGGAGACAAAACGCAGAATTATGAAAACATATATCGCTATGCATTTCACAAAAATCCACGTATTAGGCTGCGGACCAAAAGGTTTGTATCACTCGAGATTTTCCATTCTGTGACCTACACTTTCTTTTTTCTATTTTTCTTTTTCTTTTTCACTTTTTTCTTCTTTCCAATTTTCCTTCTTATTTTTATTCCTTTTTTTCGTTTTCTTTGGTGTTTCTTCTTTTTTTCTTTTCTTTTTCTTTAGCTTCTTCTTTATCTTTTTTTTTTTAATTTCTTAATCTCTCTTTTTTTTCTGAATTTGTATTTTTCAGTTGTTTCTCTTTTTTGTTAGGACTTTTTCCTTTGTTTTTTTCTTCTTCCTTATCTTTTCCTTTTTTCTTTTTCCTTCTTACTTCTTTTTCTTTATTTCTTTTTTTAGTTCTTCTTTTTTTTCTTTTCCCTTCTTTCTTCTTTATTTCTTTCTTTATTGCTTTTTCTTTTTCTTCTTCTTCATTATTTATTTCTTTTTCTTCTTCTTCTTCTTCGTTATTTATTTCTTTTTCTTCTTCTTCTTCTTCATTATTTATTTCGTTTTCTTCTTCTTCTTCTTCATTATTTATTTCTTTTTCTTCTTCTTCTTCTTCATTATTCATTTCTTTTTCTTCTTCTTCTTCTTCATTATTTATTTCTTTTTCTTCTTCTTCTTCTTCTTCTTCCTTATTTATTTCTTTTTCTTCTTCTTCTTCTTCTTCATTATTTGTTTCTTTTTCTTCTTCTTCTTCATTATTTATTTCTTTTTCTTCTTCTTCATTATTTATTTCTTCTTCTTCTTCTTCTTTCTCTTCTTCCTTTCTTTCTTTCTTTTCTATCAAATCCTAACCTCTGATCATATTCATTAATCTTGTCTACGATCTTCCGTTTTCCCTTAGCACCTTTATTTTCTTTCTTTCTTTCTTTCTTTCTTTCTTTTTTTCTCTTTTCAAACCCTTGCAATTTTATTTTCTTTAATATGGCGGAAAAACAAAAAGACACACATAAAACATAACCACCCGACCCCAAACCAAACAGTGAGTGCCTCTCCATGTCCCCTCGTTCATGAAATTAAAAGCAGTCTCTTCGCTCTGCCAATTCAACCGGAATTTAGTTGGGCACCAACGACTTTCGAGAAGGAATGGTAAAATCTGACAAGCAAAGAAGAAAGAAGCAAAAACATCGTGCAAAAGATAAAACAAGAAGAGAAAAAATAAGACAAAGGTCGTGCTAAAAGTACAACCTTCTATTTCCTTTTATTCCACACGAATGGATCAGAGGGGATTACAAATGCGTTGTGATGATAACTGAACTTTTGCATTTAGGACTCTACGGCAGTTATTGACGGAGTGAGACTACAACTACCCTGTCATGGATATGCGCCAGAAACAGAAATTCTACATTCAAAATAAATTAAAAAAATGAATAAATATAAATAAATGGAACCGATCAACACTCATCAGGCCTGAAGAACGTTTACGTTTAAGCGAACAAATTGACGCTCGCACCTTTACGAGATGAGTTTGTCGATTTCAGAGTGGCGACAGAGATGTGAGTAACGAAGCGCACCCTGGACGCTAGAATGGACCACATCGTTCATTGCTGGCAAGAATGCATTGAGAATGATGGTGATTATGTAAAAAAATTATTATTCCACTTCCGTCTTGGTAGCTCTTCAACTTAGAAAAATTAATGTAATCGAAAAAAGACGAATATAAAAAAAATGAAAGATAACTAGAAATAGTCTACTTTCAAATTATTAACTTTATTTCGGGCTTTTGTCCTCATCTTAGTAGTTTTATGATGGTTTTCTCGCTGTGTTTTGGCCAAGTTCATCTGAAACCCGTTTTTAGGTGATTAACCGCGACCTCGGTTCAACCGAAGACGACCTGAAGTAAACTTTGCCGAAAGGTAGTTAGAAAACCATCATAAAACTACTAAGATGAGGATAAAAGTGCAACAAAGCTTAAGAAGGCCAAAGGATGAATTGGCTAAAACGTAGTGAATTTTACAAATACAAAGATTGGAACTGTAATTCACGAAATTAATATACAAATGATAATGTCAACAATACAAATTAATATATACAAACTATTAAAGTTAATACTTAGATTATGAATCCTCGTCTCAAAAACAAAAATGAAATACTGAGTACTTTCTCTCTAGATTTTCTATTCTCATTGAGTTGATTGGTTTCATACACTTGGATCTTTAGAATCAATAGTATTCTTACACCTAAATGAGTTCTTTATACTTGTTAACAAGCCTCATTGGCCAGAGACAACTGAAAGTGAATCGAGTGGTTTTGACTGGAATTCGAACTCGTGTAATACGATTCCAGAAGCCGAACCTTAACCATTGCTTCACCCTTGATGTCGAAAACCCAAAGAGATGCTGCACCAGGCGGTCATTGGCTGGAGTAGAGCTCAGGACTAACTTGTTATCACTCTGACTCCAGTAATAACAACTGGTTGCTAGGTGCGCAAGCACAAAGTAATTGGTGCCAGATAATATAATGATAATAATAATAATTATAATAATAATAATAATAATAATAATAACAACAACAACAATAATAATGATAATAGGATGCGTTCAAAGTAGACGCTGTAGGATAAAAACCCAGGGAGATATTGCACCACACAGACCTTGGAAATCAGAGATTTGCTGTTATTCTAACTCCAGTAAAAATCACCGAATGCTGGGTGTGACAGTGCCTGGTTATTGGTGTGAGATCCCACAATTATATTCATAATAATAATAGGAATAATAATGATAACAATAATGATTATAATTTTAATAATAATAATAATAATAATAATAATAATAATGATAATAATAATAATAATAAAATTAAGGTGCTAGAGACGGAGAGCGCGTCTGGTGTGCTCAGGCTTTGAGACAAAGCTCGCCCCAGACCGGAAGCCTGCCTTCGGCAGTGCAACAGGAAGATAATAAAATAATAATAAAATAATAGTTGTATTCTCGTCAATTTTCAGTTTACCGCCTCGTCTTTTTAGTCGTCTTGTGACTCTAAAACAGACATTTTTATTTTTTATACCTTTCCTCCAGATATGTCACCATTTTGATTTTCTAGTATTTTATCTGGTCCCCCGCCCCACTACACGAATCTACCCTCATCTCCTCTCTCGACCCCTCCACAAAATAAAAACAAAAACAAGCATAACCAACTCAACCAACGAAAACCTTACCCGCCTTTCCACCAGATTATTCGAGAATAATTTACCCGTTAAAAAAAACTAAGAGAGAGAGAGAGAAAGAGAGAGAGAGAGAGAGTAAGGGAGAAAAAGAGTGAGAGAGAGGAAGAGGCTGAGAGAAACAGAAAGAAAGGGAGGGATGATTATGACAAGAAAGAGAGAGAGAGAGAGATAGAGAGAGAGAGGGTAAAGAGAAAGAAGGGGAGATAAAAATAAGGAGGAAGGACTTAATTAGCGATCCAGATTGAATCAATTAACATATCTGACATTTCGATACATTCATGCAGAAAGCTCGTTTCAAAACTACGCTCAAATCAAGAGATAAACACTATTAATTATAAGAGAAAGGAACTAAACAGGTTTCTTTTTTAGTTTATAGATTCTCGGCAGTAACATGAAATTATAAGAATTCAACATGGCCAACATGATTTTTTTTGTATACTCTCAATATTCCGTGGCCTTGCTCGTTGGTTTCTTTTGATGCTCATTTCGAGCTGTGCTTTTTGTCATGACAAGAATTATTTTTTCTATTTCTAACAAAACTGCCGTAATTTGCCAAGTAGCGTTGGAGACACCGGTTCTCATCCGATCACCGAAGTTAACCCTTTCGACCCTAAAGGGCCGATTTATCGGCCCAGGTGACTTAGGCAAAAGAAAGCTCATTAATTTTTTAGCCATAACATGGTTCTCTAATAGAACGGCTCTGAGTGACCATTTAGTCATTTTGCTAAGTTAGGATTCAAAGGATTAAGGGACGTCAAGCGTGGTCAGTAGTTTGATGGGTGACCATTTGAAGAATAACACATACCGTATCTTGCGCCGGGGCGGGAAATACCCAGATTAATATCTGGTGGGGATGGGGTTGTTAAACTACTGGGTAGATGTACTCATAGTCTTTGGTTCTACAAGCTTCTAGAAGGAAAACTCTAAAATAAAAACCTGGAGTCTATTGATAATGTAATCTGTAGCAAAGACTTGCACCGACTGTACGTTATCAACTCTTTTAAGAATTGCAGATAGTGCTACAAAAGCCTTCACAACTATAAACAAATCTTTGTGAGGTAGTCTGACGGTCATACTTGGTTTGATGACACTCAAACTTTGAGAGAGTCAATCCTATACATACATACATACATACATACATACATACATACATACATACATTCATGTATATTTAAGCGTAGACACGGAGTCAACGGCCTTCGGTGACTGTCGGTTTCTCGCCTATACGGTCATCAGTATCATCAATCGTACTATTTTTCCCAAGCTTCACAACTATAAACAAATCTTTGTGAGGTAGTCTGACGGTCATACTTGGTTTGATGACACTCAAACTTCGAGAGAGTCAATCCTATACATACATACATACATACATACATACATACATACATACATACATGTATATTTAAGCGTAGACACGGAGTCAACGGCCTTCGGTGACTGTCGGTTTCTCGTCTGTACGGTCATCAGTATCATCAATTGTACTATTTTTCCCAAGCGCAGATGTTGCACATTAATAATATTAACAATATAGAAATTAATAATCACAACACAATCTTTAATTAGAAAACAAAAACAAACATAACTGACATCAATGAATATTGTTGCAGCGAATGAACAACTGAATTCTAAATTGTAATTGGTCGGGACAAAGCTCGCTAAAATTATAGCATCTGATTTGTTGATTAATGTTGAAATAACGAATTAATTAATGCCATCAAATTTTGCTTTGACCTAAAAATTTCTTATGAGTTTATATACCATATTAAAAAAAAAAATACGTCAACCTCTTTTACAGTTTATAAAAGTAATTTTTATCTCATAACATTTTTTTTTTTTTTTCAGATCGAAAATTGAAATCAGCATTATCATTCCTGGCAATAAGTCTGATAGACTTACTTTCAACGTATTACACGCTGAAAATATATTGATCCGATTTTCCGCACAACCATATGCAAAAGAATAAACTTGAATAAAATTCATAGAGCTCATGGCTTTGTAAAGGTAATCCTTTGCCGTGGGAATGGTAAATCACTAACACATGTGAAGTTTTATTTTATTAAGTTATTGGGAAAATATTGGATGTTTTTTTTAGTGATCTGCTTTTAATTGGTTTTTCTAATGTTTTTTTTTAGATAGAGAATAAATATCTTAATATCTGGTTTTTAAGAGAATAATTGCTGCTTTTAGATGGCATGTTTTAAAATTAGCGTGACAAATGTAGTCTTTTCTGTATTTCAGAACGAAAATGAGTGGGGCGTTTCCAACATTTTCATTGAGCACAGGATATGATTTTCCAATTCAGACATGCCTGCTTTATACTCTTTTTAAGCAAGTTTGGTGAATCAAATATTAATATGTTTCACTGTCGTCTCTCATTGTGCGTACAACGGGGATTTGGGGTTATCTTGGCTTCTCTCGACCTTTGCTTTTATATAGTTCGTGTGGTGGGCTCTATCTAAAATAGTAGTCAATAGGGTTTTAGTTTCTCTTGTGAGATTTCTTTTAATAAGCTATGCCTAATAATTCTTATTATTATTATGGTAAAAAAAAATGATCATAATAATAATAATAATTATAGTAATAATGATAAAAAAATAATAGTAATAATAATGAAAATAAGAATAATGATGGTAATGATAATAATATAATAATAATAAAATAAAAAAAGATGATGGTGATAATTAATAATAATAATAATAATAATAATAATAATTATAGTAATAATAATAATAATAATTTTATATTTATTATTACAATTTTTATTGTTGTTGTTTATTCATGGAATTTCCGATATTATTTCGCAATCCAGATAAAATCTTTTAATTTTAACGCGAGGAAAATTTATGAGAGAATAGAACATAGCCATTATTAGTTGTATCATTGTGCAAGAGATATTAGTCGCACTATTACACATTTAATGCTTGAGAACGAGAAGGAATTTTAATTACAATAAAAATGAAAGATGCTGGATTTTATGGCCGTCATGTTTGATCACGTGTAAGCGAGAGAATAATGCATTTTCCACTTGACTGTTAATATTGTGCGATCAAAGGACAATTTCTTTTCCTTTCGTTGTAGCTATTTTATATTCAGCGTGGAATTAACTGATAATGTCAACAGAAATTTACCAAAGATACAAATTGCAGGATTTTCTTTAATAAAACTGGGAAGGAGCAAATTTTACAATTTCTTTTAATTCTGTCGTTATTAATAGGACTATGACCAGATGTTTTTTATGAAAGAATACTTTTATCATAACAAATTACAGGATTTTTTTTTATGAAACGGGGAATGAGAATGATTTTACAATTTCTTTTAATTCTGTCGTTATTAATAGGGCTATGACAATATGTTTTTTTTATGAAAGAATACTATTATCATAACAAATTACAGGATTTATTTTTTTTTATAAAACTGGGAAGGAGAATGATTTTACTATTTCTTTTAATTCTGTCGTTATTAATAGGGCTATGACAATATATTTTTTTTATGAAAGATTACTCTCATCATAACCTTAGTCATTCGTATCTTATTACACAGTGTTATGCATAATATAACAATTGGTTTCATTGAAAGGAGTAGTAGGGGCACAGCGTGCGGGTTTGTTACTTACCATCGTAGATTACCTGGTATTCTTAAGTGCTCATCCATCTAACCATTGACTAGGCTCGACGTTGCTTAACTTCGGTTATCTGGCGGTAACGGGTATCTTAGACGTGACTTGGCCGTACATAAGGGCTATGATAAGTATATTCTTTTATAAAAGCATATTGTCACAGACCTAATGATTAAAGCTAAAACCTAGAAAGAAAGAAAGAAAACGAGTGCATTTTTTAGTTAATTTCTGCAACAAACCTTTTTTTTTACCAAAAACGATGAGGTAAAACCTATATTTTCGGGTTTCTTTAGGTTTCGTGGGGAGGCCTTTCTCGTCAGCATGAACCTAAAAGCTACACCCACCCGGTATCGCGAAGTTCTAGTTCCACCACTAAAAGCGATTTGAATACGCTTTGTATACTTTGTGGCGATTAGCCGCAGTTTTGGTAAAATATGTATTTTGTGGAGAAGTATTTTGATTTTTACACGAGAGATGGAGGTAGATGTTTTTGGAGCTGAGTGATGGTGAAGAAAGGAACAACGACAGATTGATAGATCAGAGAGATTTTATATCAGATTTGTTTAGTAGATACAGAGATTGTTTCGTGGAATCATAGCGGTGTCGTAAGTCCGATATCCAGCGTAGCTTGTCTGCTGCCTTCCAGTACGCCAAGCGTGCTTCCGCTTACACGCCTACTGGGGCGAGACCATGTTTAAGACTAAAAGGGATGTAACCTCCCACAACTGTGGAGGAGGAGAGTTTTTTTTTAATTTGAGTAACGGGCCAAAGCAAATTCAAAATTTCTTTTTCTGTGTTGTGGTGTTGGTTAGTTGAAAAAAAAACAAAACAAGACAACGGGAGACTGTTGAAAACGTATATTACAGATATATACATAGTATATGGCCACCGGGGGCGACCTGCCCCCAGACGGCGTCGAGGCGACTGCCCAGCTTCGAAGTGACTATCGAAGTGACTCTCGTAGTGACTCTCGAAGTGACTCTCGAAGTGACTCTCGAAGTGACTCTCGAAGTGACTCCGAGGCTGGGCAGTCGCCTCGACGCCGTCTGGGGGCAGGTCGCCCCCGGCGGCCATATACTATGTATATA
>JAUZSX010119189.1:0-17840 GCA_034780655.1 Idiosepius hallami
ATATATAAAGCCCGGGTAAGAGCACATAAAAATGGCCTTGTGCCAAACTTGAGGGTGCTCACCAAGTAAATATCATATAAAAATGAATCAGTATAACTATCATTGTTTTAATAAATGGACTACAAAAGAAAGGAAAGAGTCAGAAATGAATTATTCTTGTCATAAAATTGTTATAAAACCTTGAACATCATTTAAACAATAAATTCAGTCAAGATATGAAGACAATGGAATTTGTTTTATTGTCACGGTGAAGAAGGCATTAAAAATGAAATGATCTAGGGTTTATTTCAAGTTGAATAAGATCTTAGTTGTTTTCTTTCTTTAATACACAGAACCTTTTAGATCTACTCTTGAAGGTGAGTGTAAGCATCTTTACCTACCAACCTAAATAGCCATTTATCAAACCTTGTTTTACAAAGGTTTATGTCAACTGAATGAATTGTTTGATATTTGATAAACTATAAAACAAGTTTGTTTATAGATTTAGCTCCAACAGTTTTATTGATATCAAAGATTTCAGGAAAAATGTTGAAAGTTTGTAATCTTATTAACAAAAAGTATTTTTTTCTTTTCTTTTAAAAATCGTTTCTTTCTTCATCTTATTTTATGATTTCTTAAATCTTCTCAAAATTTCATATTCAACTCCGTTTTGAATTCAGTTTAACTAGAAATTATGAGAATTGTTTTATTTTTTATCACAAACACCAGGCTAGTTGTTACAATGTAGACAGATTAAAATTCTTCAAAAGCCTTTTCTGAGAAAATGAGGGAAAATCAATGAAATCTCAATAAAATGCATTACAAGGCATGAGAGGATTTCAATTTCTCTTTCCAAGTCTCTCTTTTCTCTTTCCGAGTCTCTCTCTGTCTCTTTCCGATTCTCTCTCTTTTCAGTCTCTCTTTATAGGTTCCCCCCCCCCGTTTCCTTTTAACTGCTTTTTTTTAATATCTTTTAGTGAAATCTTTTTTAAAAAGAATCTCTTTAACATCTCTTTCCCGTTGTGATATTTAAGGGAAAATCAAGCCAATATCTATTTCTTTAATCCTAACTCGTGTCAATCTCTTCTTAACAAATTGCAATAATTACAGGAAAATAATCAAAAATTTGTTTCCACTTTTTGGGAATGAAAGAAATCATAATCTTGAAACTTGTATTGATCTATGGAAATGGTTATTTGGAATTTGAAAATACGCTGGAAGAATTGATTGGAAAAAGAAATTTGAAAGGTTTCTTCGAGAAAGGAACCGTTTTTTTTATTCCTAATAATTATTGATTTAGTAAAATTAATAATTGGAGTTGTTACTTAAACGTGAAATTAGGTCAGTAATTCTTACAAGCATTGATTTTTTTTTTTATCTAAATTTTCTGGGGTTTTTTTTTTTATCTAAATTTTCTGTTTTTTTTATTTTCGTCATTATTTTTAGGCCCATAAAATTTCAGTTGTTATTCAACTGGATTAGTAAAATTATTATTTGGATTCCTTAAATATTTATTTCTCAATAAACTATCCTAATTTTTAATAAGAAAAGCATTTGAAAATCTATTAAGAAATTCCAATTTTAAAGAGAATTTAAAAGAAATGCCAAGATATTTTCAAATCTGTTTTACAATTTTTACTATAACAAGTTTTAAAGGACTTTTATGGAAAAATCTTTTCAATGATAAAAACTTCCTTGCAATGAGTGAAATTTTAATGCCAGAAAGAAAGTTACTTTAAAATATGGTAACATCAAACTATGAAAATTGTAAAAATCAAGATAAAAATAAGTTGTAACAATGACTGTGGTGAATTAGGTTTCTATAAAGCTTGTGTTTTTTTTTTTAAATTCAGATTTCTTCCTGCAGTTTAGGTTTTGTCTAAACACATTAGTTTAAAGCTAAAATCTCTTGGTAAAAATGGGATGACATTGGGAACACTTTGTTTAGACATGTTTTATAGAAGACAAGAAAATATTTTTTGGAGTTTAAGTATCTTTTTTTTTTTATATATTTTGCTTCCACTTTTTTATAATTCATAAAAAAACTTTATTTCTCAAAAGTACAATATTTCCTGTTCTCACCTTATAAATATTACCATTCACATAAAAATTAATTCTTATATCGTAATAATTAATGCAAGGAAAATTGTATTCAATATTTTTGTAACTTTTATTTTTAGCAGTAATAGTGTTGATTTGTTTAATCCTTACTACAATAAGAGGGCTGTGTCTTGGGTCCAAAGCTATAGCTGTGTGTATATATATATATATATATATATATACTTATTTATTTATTTATTTATTATTATTCTAAGTGATAAGGTTGCTTAAAATTATAGTTAAACTGCCAGTTTCTTGCTTATGCGTTCATCAGACCGAAAAAATTATTTACACATTATTTATATACATATATAATGTGTATATAATTTTTTTTCATCTCAAATTTATGGAATGCCAAGAATCTTCAGAATTCTTTAAGAATCTTTTGTTGCTTGAAGAATTTTTTTTTTCTAATTGGTTCTTTTGTTGATTTTTGTTTCTAAGACATTTTGTAAATTTCATGGAATGATAAAAAAAAACAAACAAACTATCTGCACAAAAAAAACAAACTATCTGCACAAAAAAACCTAAATTAGAAGAAATTTATCTATGTGAAATTAAAACAAAAAAAAACCTATTGCTTTTTAATGCTTTTAGAATTTCTATCAGCAAAATAAGAACAAGAAATTGAAACCAAATTTTTCAAATTTAATCCTGTTCCATGGCAAAATGATAACTAACTTATTACTTTATAATGAATGACAAAATGCAAATAATGTATCCTCAATTATAGAATTTGATTGCAAGTTCCACAATGGATTCTCCTAAGACAAGATAATCTTGACTGGAAACCTCCTGAAGAAGGGCAAAGTTGCCATCAAGTGAAACATTTGGCTAAAAAGTCCAAACATTAATTATCAAGCCTCAAACAATATTCTAATCTATAACTTATAAATGAAAGTGGGAAAAAGAAATCTAAAAGCAAATCTTACAAAGAATTCTTTTTTTTTATTCTTTAATTAGAAATTTTCTGTTTTTTGAAAATACCTTTTTGTTGAAACAGATTACTTGAAATTATTAATCTATAGTTACGAAGATCTAAATTTCACCCACCTCCTAATCATAAACCCCAAATCTTATTTCAAAAATCAAAAGAACATGTCAGATTTAACTAAGGACACTTCTTTTTTATTCCCACTGATATTGAGCACGTGACTAAAAATCTACAAAATGTCCCATTTCTAGACATTGTTAAAACCAACTGTTGGAGAACCTTTCGAACTGCCCAGAAGAATACGTTAGCCCGATCTACATGCAATTTGTTGCTAAATGTACTTAAAGCCTTCAGCCTCTAAATTATGTACTTTTGTTAAAGAAATTGCTGACTCATTCTTTGAAATATCAGGTTTCATGTTTAACATCTTACCTGTTCACACCTACATTTCACCATTTGTCTAATCTTTAATCCCAAATCTGCTTTGCAAAATCAAAAGAGCATGTCAAATTTCACTTAATACACCTTTTTTCAAAAAATTAAACATGTACTTAACATATAGTAGAACACTTACTGCCAATATTTTAGCTAACATTCTATTCGCAAGGCACAAGCTAAAGTTGCTAGTAAATAATAAATGTGTAATTTGTGTAAAAAGGCTTCAATTGGTCTGAAAGTAATTGTATCTGCCTGATTATAGGAAAGACAGAAATATATTAGTTTTTATTTCTATTGAAATTTTGAATGGCCAATTTGTGTGACAGATGGTCAGTTATTGAGCTGAGAATTTCTTTTTATTCTGTAGATCAAATTTCCATTTGGGAGATTGACTGCTTTAAAAACCAAACAACTATCAAATAATAAAGTAGATGTTCTCTCTGTGTGTGTGGTGTAATTGCTATAAATTAAAGCTACAAGTTCCCATCTCTCCTACTTTAATATGCAAAATGATTCCCATTAACACCTGTATTTAATGTAGATTCATTTTTCCTTCTTTAGAATTGATTGTATATTTTAGGTGTGTGTGTGGGGGGCAGAGGAAATCAAAATCTGGTTTTTGTCCAAAAGGTTTTCTATGTTTTTCTTTTTTTATAAAACTGATTCTTCATAAAAGCAATTTTGTTCATCAATTCTAATTGTTATTTAATTAAATGCAGATGGTTATTAAAAACTGGCTCAGATTTCAAAAGATTTCTGGATTTTAAAATTTATTTTGTAATTTTTTGCTTGGATATTAGTGACATTTTAGTTAATACTTTACTAAGAAGAGTACCTAGCAAGCAAGTTTTTTTTCCTTTTTTTCCTTTTTTTTCCTTTTTTTCCTTTTTTTTCCTTTTTTTCCTTTTTTTTTTAGTTTGATGAAGATTTGTGATGTTTTTTATTGTGTACATTAATTAATATAACTAGTTATTTTTTATTTTTTGTGAGGGCTAGATCTGATTTGATCACTGAATAATTGAATACTTTTAGTTATTTTTAACTAATGATTTCCACTTCTTTATGGTATGGTTGACCAAAATGTTCAGCCCTTAATTGTAAGCCAAAGTATTGTAAAACTTACCAGCTTTTCTTTTACTGATCATAGTTGCAAATATGTGAGATGCTTGGCCCTTGTCTGTGTGTGCTTTCCCCATTAATCAATACTATGTGATTACCAAGAAAGGATATCAGTATTATTATTTGGAAGAATTACTAGGTTTTACCTAGATATTTCTGATGTCTAAGAATTAAGAAAATTAACTTACAAACAAGTTTTAATATACATTTGTTAATTATACTTTTATACGAATTGCATTTTTCTATAAAAAATATTCTTTCTACAATAAAATATGTTTTGTCTACAATCTCCCCAACTTCTAAGGGAATCAATCCCATTATGGGGTTGAAATTGCTTGAGTGAATCAAAACTCTGGCCATATTAGATAAATTGAAGCTGAAATCATGAATTGAATTAAAAAAAATATATGAGACAATCCAAAAAAATGAGTTGATCACAAAAAGTCTTATTTAATGCTACCAAGAAAGTTCCAGATTGTTTTTAAAGATTTTTAGTTCTATCCATTTTTAGTATTTGAATTTTTGACAGGTTGTAAAGCAACCTTACTAATCAATAACTGCAATAAAGAATATTTAATTTGAATAAGTTGTATTTTATTTTTAGAATGTCCCATGATACAAATGATACATGATAGAAATGTCCCATGATACAAATGATACATGATAGAAATGTTCCATGATACAAATGATACAATGATACATAAGATTCCATTTGTCAAATTTATGCTTGAAACCATTTTTACAAGTTGCCATTAAATTCTTACAGATTTTTGTATTGCTATAAAATAAAAATGTCGAGGCAGCAAAAACCCTTCTTTTTCTTTGCTTTAATTCTTTTATTAAACTATTTACTTTGAAAAATATCACTATATAGTTCTTCACAAGAAATGTATTATTGTCATTTGAAATCTTGTCATCTCTCCTTTAAAGAATATCTCCATTGTACAAGCCACAATTAATAAAGCTTAGGGACAAAAATGTGAAAGTTAACAAAAAAAAAAAAAACTTTATCCTTCCTTGAACTTCATATGTCTTTACTCCAAACAACAGGTGTTGTAAAGGGTGTACAAAAGTTGCTGTGTTGTACAAAAATATCTTAATGTCAATAGAGGAGGACATTTCCAGCGTTTCCTTTAAAATAAGCTTTTATATAACTGTGAACAAATAAGTTTTTTATTGGTAAAAATTGTGTTGTCTTTATGTTGTATAAAGTTGACTTATTTTATTAATTCATTTAAATTTCTACAGACCTATAATGCACAGTAACTTTTTGAACGCCCTGTGCTAAATAATATTACAAGCAAGAAAAGGGAAAGAGCCATGAAAATAAACTATCCACTTATCCACTTTTTTTATTCATATTTACAGATTGACATAAATCATTTGAATAAAATCTGAATGAAAATCTTGTTATGGCCAAGAAATCTTGTTAAGACTTTTGGTCGTAATCTTTCTTCATCCATGATTTGTTTTGGACAGTTGATCTCAAATTAATTGGCTTCAATAATTTAATATTTTCATTCTTCAGTCCATCACTTCTTAATAAGAAAGATCTTTTTCACTTTTTTTGTTTTTCTTTCATGTCTTTGGCCTTTTTTTTCTTTTTTTTTTCTTCTCTAGCAATCCCTACCCACCCACTTATAAAGCGTGACATTACAACATCCTCTGGCAATTGTCTATTCCATTTTGTTCCCTTGTCAGGAATGGCTGAGGATGAGTGCCTGTAGAAATCCATTTCCAAATGCAATAATCCTTGATGGCTTAGTAGCAAAGAAGAAGAAGAAGAAATGGAATTCTTTTTCTAAGAAGAGTCAATAGAAACAATGCTTGATTAAGCAAGGAAATCTGCTGGAAATTACATTAACTAGACATTATGATTAAGGGAAACAATCTCTCTCTCTCTCTCTCAGAAACTAACAAGGAATATTTCTTTCTTCTCTCTCCTGTCCCTCTCAGTTCCTCCCTGTCTCTCTCTCTCTCTCTCTCTATGTAAAAGTGATCTTGTTAATGAGCTGAATGCTTGATATAACAATATTTCCAATAAAGCATTATTAACTTTTCCAAAGACACTGACCAACTTAGAATTTATTGGACTGTCAACATTTATTCTGTAAAAAACAACACTAAATGTTTGCTGCTTAATTGCCTCTGTTTGTGGATGTATTGGGTGTAAAAACTGACATTTGAATTAAAAGAAAAAAAATCACCCAATCTTATGAAGGAATAAAATTCTGGATAATTAAAGCTTCTTGAATTTCTCAAGAAGTGCTATAATGTGCAAGAATGTTGATGAACTTGCTTTTTAGTTTGAGGGTATTAACCCTAAAGGTTCTACATTAATGGGGTTTGTAGCAAACATTTTCACACTCTCCTCTTGCTAACATCTTCATCCTGGTTCAGTTCTATTCTCAAAGATTCCTATGTCAAAGTAGAGAAGGTCAAGCAGGGGTAAAAGCTTTCACTCTGGAATTGTACTACATGAGTTCAAATCATTTCATCACTCTCAGGTGTCTCTGGCAGATGAGACTTGTTAATTCAGCAGAGTAACTCATCTAGGTATTAGGATAACACTTAATTAAAAAAAAAGAAAATAGGTGGCTGAGGCTCATCAATTTAGAGTAACTTATCTAGGTGAAGGGTGACACTGATTAGAAAAGCCCTCAGATATAATAAGCATGTAAAACTAGCCTAGTGCTTAACTTGGGTTTGTGCTTGACCAAGTAGATATATCTTATGTCTAGTTTGTTCTAGGTTTTTTTTTAAAGTCCTTTATTTTCTAAACATCCAAAAAGTAGATGTCAATGATAATAATGCTAAAAAGGATCCTTGAGAAATCAAACAATGTAAATCTTTGTCTTTTGTTCCTTGGAAATGAAATGTTTGAAAAGAAAAATTTTTGAATGAGGATTTCTATCTTCTTGGTTATAAAAAAAATTCTGTTATTAGAGTTGTTCTAACAATACTTAAATTTTAGGCTGAACGGATGATTTTTGTAAACAAAATTGTTGATAGATGAATTTATTTATAAAAATGGTGTTATAAAAAATAGAAATATCTTTGCAAATAGTTTTGCACATATTCTATAAATGTTTCTAATGACTGAAATAAACTTTTGAAGAATTAAAAACCTTTTCTGCTAAAGGCTTTTAAAGTTCCAATCTGTTTTGAATGGAAATTAATCTGAAATGTATTATTTCAATACTGATAACAATTTGTAATCTTTTCTTACATTAGACATGTAAACTAATCATAGAAGATTTTGATAGTTTTTTTATTTATTTTAAATGAAAAAAAAATCATTTATATCAGTTGGTAAAGTAAAATATAATAGACCAAATAATGTAAGTAATTATTTTGATTTTTATTAATTTTCTTTGAAACTTTGTCAATGACTGTTAATTAAATTAACTGCTTTTTTACTTGAATTCATTCTAAACATAATGCATGTAACAAAAGGACTTGAACAGCTCAATCAATTTTTGTCTATCAATGTTGGTGAATGTCCTGATCATACAATTAGTCACTGGTGCAATTAATTAAAATGGAGAATTTTCAAAAGATGTCATGGCTATTTTTCTTTTTCTTTTTCTCACTTTACTAAAAAAATATGCTGTTTTCATGTGGAAAACTTGCAAGTCCAAAAAATTCTAGATGCCTTCACTGCTGCTACAATTTGTATTGGTTTTTCTGAATTGAATTATTTGCCCATTACATGATTGCATTCCCCCCTTCCTCCCTCTATCATCATGTCCCTTCCTCCTCCTCCTCCCTTTGACTTATTTCTCAATTCTTTCCCATCAATCAATTGTGGTTTAAAGTTTTTTCTTGAACAGCTGTTTTAAAAAATGATAAATAACAAAAATCTCTCCATGGGAAATGGGTTACCATTGTTATTATTATTAATATTATTAGTGTTATTTTGGATGTTAAATTATTTGAAACAAATGTTAATGAATTGCAAAGCCACCAGCAGCAAGGGTGAGAACTGAGTGTCTTAGAATATTTGAAGATAGCAAAAAAACTCTAAGAGGAAAAACTGATCCAAGCCTAAACAAATAAAGAAATCTTCCTGTTCAACAACAACAACAACAATAATAATAAAAAGGTTTTGTCTGTAATTTTTTCCCAATTTTCCTAAAAACTTTTTTTCTTAATGTCTAGTGTTTGTTGTTCCTTCTTATTAGAATCTAATCAATTTCTCTTTGTAAAAAAAGAATTCAAAGAAAATTGGTTTTATAGGCAGAGGATAAATCTTTACTATGATTGTTAAATCTAGGTTTCATTGTGTCTGTGTCAGTGTGTGTATGTGTGATGATAGACTCTCCTGTGAAATTCCATGTCTAAGTGTTATCAAACTATGTCCATCTGACTTCCACATAAAGATGTTTTTAGTGGTGAAAAAAATTAATCTTTTGGTAGAATTTCATATATTTCAAATTTCTTTTTTTTTTAAATGGTTAATTTTTTAAAGAAAACAGTTAATTTAAAAGTTTAGTTCCAAAACTTGTTGAAATATTTCAATATTCAATTCTTTTAAAGAGGAAATGAAAAAATTAAAACCTGCTTTGAATTCATTTTTTATTTTGTTAAAATCTTTTAAAATTAAGACATTTTTAAAAGTAAGAAATTTTCTTTGGGAAAAATGGATATCATAATAATGTACATAACTCTGTTTCATTTTGAAATGAAGACCAGTTGGAATATTTTTCTTTTTATTTTCTTAATTTCCTATTATTTACAAATATTATAGGAATAGAATGTTAATGCATTCACACGCACACATAAGTCAAACGAATGCCTAGGCATGGAGCAAAAATGCCTACAAATAAGAAGTAATCAAACACCTTTACATAGTGTCTCAAAATAAATGAAACCCATTAATTTGATTATTGTTTATTAATAAAACAAAATTAACTAAATATATTATCATTTTCTTTGAGCTGACATAATAACAATTGAATACTGAAACTTTGGTGCCTTTAGCTAGATTTTAAGGTTTATTTTCGAGGATAAATTTTGAAATTAAACTTTCTGGAGAATTGTTTGAACACTTTGAACAGATTTTGTCTTTATATAAGCCTTGATGCAAAACACTTTTTCTTCTAATTTCTATGGGATTTTAAATTATAACAACTGCCATAAAATCTGAAAAATATAGGGTTAAAAATCGTTTTTATCCACAATTTTTTGCTTTTTATTTGAGGCACCAAGTATGTATGTATGTCACACACACACACATACATTATAAATATAGATTAATTCCATGAGTTTTTCAGTTCAAATCTGGTTTTGATAAATCTTTTCTGAATCTGAAGTCAATAGACTTTGACCTGTTTTGCATGGGACTTGAATGTCATCATCATCATCATCATCATGATAGCCATATTTGCATTATGGAGACTTACATGTCTATATTTAAACACAATGAAACTCTGTTACAAACAAGCTTAGAAATCTGGAAAAAATCAAATTCAACACATTAAATAAAAAGTTTTATTGTTCTATAATCAACCCTAGTTGTTTCTATATTTGTCCATTGAATCTCAAAATAGATCCTGGAGAATTGTTGTTCTCAAATCATTTTCTAAACTTATATAAAAAAAAAAAGAATTATTTTAGATGATTTCTATGAAATGCTTTGAAAATAATAAACTGAATGAAAATGCATTATGAATGTGTTTATTCTTTTCTTCTCTTGTTTAATTCTGAAAGGAATTTTAATCCTAACAAATTTACATTTTAAATGATGAAGTGGTCTTTTGTACTCTTGCAATTTCTAAAACATTTATTTAAAATCTACTCCCTATTTTTAAATAAAAGATTGTTTTTCTTTTCATAATCTTATTGTTATACACAACAGAAATCTTCTTGAAGTATGGATGCACCATCTTCAAGTCTTATTTTCATTTATTGGAATCGGTAGTTTTGGAACTTTGGTTCCCAAATGGAACGTATTTACCATTTAAATTTTTATTTCTTCATCTATTTGAACCTTCTAATGAAAGATGGCTTGTTTGTGTTTGGTTGTATTGAAATAGGTTGTCACATTAAAAATCCACAGCCCATTTGTTGGGCAATAACTGGAGAGTTTGGCTAAGGACAACCCCCTTCCTTAAGCTCTCCTAATAAATAACCAAATATTTAAAATATTGAAAAGAATTAAAATAATAATAATAATAATAATAATAATAAATTCTAATCACACAATTTATGTCTGATACTGATTTTGAATGACACAACTCCATGGTTGAGTTACCAATTAAGAACTGCCATAAAGTTCTAGTCTTAAGTTCTTTTTTCAACATCATTTTTTATTCAAAACAAATCAGGTTTTCCTGTTTTTGTGTCTGAATTTAGGCTATTGTTTCCCAATGAACTTTTACTCCAGTTTGAGGCATGAAATTTGTATTTGAAATGCATGATGGGACCATTTGAGAATGAACAGAGTAAAAATGGGGGCAACAGTGTTTATAGATTTAGGGTCGGGAGTAGAAGATGGCTTAATGGGGAATTGATAGGTTTTGGCAGGGGAGAGGGAACAGGCATTGTTGATTTATTGAATATTGATTTATTATTGAACAGTTGTTAAGAAGCCACAAAAAGAATGTTTTTATTGAACAATCCATTCACTTATTTAAAATTTATTGATTTTACTTCTGAAAGGTTTTCTTTTTTTAAGGAAGAACAAAAAAGAATCTTCTAAAGAAGAACAATGAATTTTACTGCTTTTCATTTAATGCAGATGTGTGGATAGAAACTTTCCAATAAACCTTTTTTTCTAAAATTATTGCTTGAGTAATTAGAATTAAAAAGAAAAAAACAAATTCAAGCCAATTTTTTTTTTTTTTTGCCTTTTTTTATTTTAGGACATCAAAAAATCTTTTTGAATTTTTTATTCTTTTTTTTTTTTTTTATTCCAAAGAAACTTAAAATCATTTGACTTTCATTTCAGTGGAATTGAATCATTGTTTTTTGTCTTTTATGGATTTGTTCTTTTAAAAAAATTGCTATTATTTTCTATGGAGTTCATCAAGCAAATGTTTCTGTTGTATTCATATTTTAACTACAGCACTAACAAGAACTTCTTCAGACTAATCACTTTGCTTTGTCTTCCTAATAAAGATAACAGATTTTTTTCATCAAGTTTCTTATTTTATTAAATCGTCTTGTTTGTCTTTTTAAGTGTGGGAGTTTTTAGAAAAATAAGTCTTTTTGAAAAGGAGTCTTTTTTTTTTAAAAAAAGATTATGTAATTAACTTTGTTCGATCTGAAAATCCCAATTGATATTGAAACTGGTTGCTTCTTGTTTCTATCTGGGCTTCATTTTGCTCTTTGTATAATTTGTTTAAAACCTTACATTGAAAAATTGCCAATAATGAAATCTAGGCCTTTTTTTTGTACTAAACATTTTGCTCATTATATTACTATGAAAATAAATTTCTCTTATGTGGATTTTTGTTTAATTAGGTAGTCATTAAATGTTTTTGTTTTTCTTGGTTAAAATTAGACTTAGTAAGGAATAAAGAATGAAGGTTTTAACAGAAATATTCCTTGATTGCACATACCATGTGTTTAGATGTATAAAAACTTTTTTATAAATTGCTTCTGCCCTCATTTCTAATTTTATGAAATGAATTTGTTTTAAAAAAAATATCTTTATAAAGATTTTAATGAAATCAAAGTAGAATAAATGGTAATATTTGTTTGATATTGATGTAAAATTAACTTTTTATTTGTCCACATTTTAGCAAGCATCAAACTTTCATTGAATTTATTAGCCTTTTGTTCCAAATTAAGAAGATTCTTAATCCTTATTTTAAATTGGCTACGAAAATATAGGAAATAATTAAACTAAATTGAAATACATGTGTACAAAATGATAAACAAAAAAGCCCCCCCAAATATTCTAGAGCTGTTACATAAGAAGGATTCTATTTTTGCTGCTTCTTGTGTCATACTTTATCTTAATTAACATGAATTATTTTTTGTGTGATATTTCAGGTTGATTCATAGCAAGACCAAAATATTAGAAAATCCTAATAAACAAGTTCTAATCCGAATCAGTTATATTCACTTAGTTGCCTTTGAGATAAATAGAAATTCTTTTATCCAAAATCTTTGATTTTAATAACGTTTTTAGTTTTAAAAAAAATCTGATAAGTAGAATTTAAGAAATAGAAGTTCAATGAAGTAAAAAAAAAAATATTGTAAAGTAAAATAATGACATTTGTTTCATTTTCTGGATTCAAAGAATGACATTTGATCTTTTTGTTGAATGTTTTTATCTTAAGATTTAAAAAAAAACCTCTCAGTACATAAAATGTTAGTCCAGCCTAAATACATCCAGCCAAAAAGCTATTTGTCATTCAGATGAAGCTTGATTTTGTTTTCCACATAGGATCATTCTTCAGGTGATTTACTTTTTTTTTTAATTAAAGAGTTTCATGTGACAAAATTGGGATATTTTTGAAAATGAATTAAGCAAACTTTTTATAATCCATCTAAAAGGATTGTTTTTTATTGCTTTAACCATAACTAGATACAAGTATTTACACTATAATCTGGTCATGAGAATAATCTACTTTGATTCAAGATTGCTTTAAAAATAAGCAATATTTCAAAGTATGTAGATTTCAAAGTTAAAAATAGTTTTTCACTTTGAAATCTATCCTAATTTTTGTTTCATTCTAGATGAAGCTTTTATAAAAGTGAAACGTTCAAATAGTTCAAAAATTGATTTTCTACTTCTTCATTTTTCTCATTTTCATTTGTCAAAAAAAATCCAAAAAGTTAACTTTTTTTTTGTAGACTTTTTTCCCCATTCATTTCTGTATATTGTTTGGTTTTTATAAACGATTGTTTAACATTTATCTTGATGTGTGTGTGTGTGTGCACCCATGATGCCAATAGAAAAACAATATTTTTTTCTTCTTTTTGTTGATTTTCATAATGAGCTTCGTTCTTCCCTTGGCATACATTTTTTGCTGATTGTCAGTTTTAACACTCTTATCACCAACACTGTCACGTAACAAATGATTTATAATAATAAAAAAAAATGTATTTGGAAAAAAAAATCCCAAATCTGTAAAAAAAAAATAAATGTAGAAAGATTTTATAGAATCTTATATAGAAAATAGAAAATATATAAAATATTATATAAAAAAGGATTTTAGAAAAAAATAAATATAAAGCCTAATTTAAAATATTTTTTATATTTCTACTTTTTTTTTCAATCTTAGAAATGGAAATATTTTTTTTTTTAAATCCTAACTTTATCGATAGAAAAGTGTGGTTATCAATAAAAATGTTCTTCTGTCTTTATTATTTAAAAAAAATTTTGTTTCTGCTTCTCAGTAATTTAATGGGGGGAAAAAGAAATGGTTCTTCCTCTTTAAAAAAATGGTTTTGTTTCTTGTCTTTTAATGAAGATTTTGTGCAAATTGGCAGATTCTTGAAAGTTGAAGAATGGAAGAAGTAAAAGAAAAATGTCTCTTAGGGTTGTTATCATTAACAAAAACTTTTAAAATTAAATTAGTTTTGTCTTTTATTTGTTGGATGATTTTCAAGTCCTTCAAGCAATTCTGTCAATTTTTTATAGTAAATTCATTATTGATGCACAATTTTGAAACTCTCTTCAAACTCTCTACATTTTAATTATTAAAATATAATTGTTATTCATTTATGCAAACACTACTTCTATCCATTTAAATTAGATGAGAAAAGTAAATATATTTTCTTTAAAATAATAAATCTTGCTACTGAGTGAAGAGCATTGTCGTGAGGATTGTGTTTTTTTTTTCACTTTTGTCTTAAACCCAATAACTTTCAACTTTAAATACTCTTTCTTTCTTACAGACCTAGTACTTTCTATTCATAATATTAATCGTTATTTCATTTATTAGCCAAAATGATTCTCTTACTTCATTTAACAGTAACACTATTCATTTACTGTCTTGGCTTATCAATTGTTTATTAGTAATATTGATCTCTCTCTCTCTCTCTCTCTCTCTCTCTCTCTCTCTCTCTCTCTTATTATAAATAATTATTATACATGTAATTCTATTGTTTTGGCTTTGGTTCTTCTGTTCATTATAATTTGGCTAGTTTTATTTTCTGTTGCTCATATTGGTTTCATGATAAGCCATGGAAACTAAATTGAATGCAAAGGATTTTCAGGTAGAAACAATCCATTTCAATTCAAAATTGTGGATTATTATTATTATTTTTTTTTTTTACCTGTATTAGTTTATGTGCAATTTTTTATTATTTTTTTATTATTATTATAATAAATAAAAAAGCTGCCCCACTCTGAAATAGTTATATAATTGTGTTTTGATATTCACTTTAAATATATTGTCATGGATTGTTGTCTTTTAGAATAATAAGCATTGTCTAGTATTGTTGTCTTTTAGAATAATAAGCATTGTCTAGTATTTTTCTATTTTTTTTTTCTTTTCACTTATTGTTTTTAATTATACATAAATGGGAAAGATGATAAATGCATTTGATATTGATAAGGAAGGTAGATTTTTTTCTTTTTCATTTCTTTTTCTTCTTCACCCCCCCAACTTTTTCTTTTCCAGTGCATTGGGAATAAACTTACCCCCTCAACCGTTGATGTAGGATTTCTTAAATTTAATTGCAACTCTTTGTCAATATTGTGCAAGGCTGGAGAAATCAATGGTAAAAGTTTGGACCCTGCAATCAAATTTATATAAAAATTTCATATTTTTGACAAAATTTTTATGGCATGTTTTGCTTAAAAATATTTAATTTGAATTCATTTGCTAAATTATTGCTTTTTGCTTTTGAACTTTTGAATTTTTGAATTTTTCTCAATCTTGTTACCCATTCTGTCCATTACTTTTTAATATTACATAACTATGTAGGCATTTTAAAAAAAACTAATTAAGTAAATGAAAACCTTAATACTAGGAAAGCAATTGCTATTTACATTAAACCTATTTCAGCTAATTTTTGAATATTTCTCTTTATGCTTTGTGCCTTAAAAGGTTAAGATAGAAAAGCACAGTTTTCTAAAGTGATTCTTTTCATTGTTGACCATCAAGCCAAAGTAAGCAATCAGGTTGGCATTAGTTTTTTTTCCAACAAAGAAACTTGAATCTATTTTGATATTCATTAATAATAAATGCTTAAGTCATAATAGCAAATGAAAAGGAATTACATTCTCAATAGAATTTATTGCAAAGAATTGTTATTGTAATTGGATAAAATGGCTCTTTCCTTTCCTTTTGGACAAGGATGGTATAAGAGAAGGCAACACATGAAATCGACCTTCTGCCCCCCTTTCTTTCTCATTCTCTCTCTTCCTCTCTCTCTCCAAATATGCAGGGTTGTATATTTACCCTGCCAAAAACTTCATTGATTTGTTTAGAGATGGATACAACTGACACTTAAACTGTTCAATTCAACCTCTGATGGAGACTTGCCCATTTACTGACAACGACCTATTATGGGGGGGGAGCAGTGTTCGATTTCAATTCAATATTATTTACTTTATTTCTCTTTCCCATAATGTCCTGATCATGTTGATTCTCTCCCTTTCTCTCTCTCTTTCTCTCTCTCAATTACTTTAAAGCAAGTTCATCTCCTTTTGGTAAGAAATCCCTTTTCTATTATTTCTCATCTTTTTAAGACTGATTCAATATCAGAATGAATTCAATTGGTTTTCATCTTTTTCAATTTTTGGAAAGCCTTTTGCTTTGGAAAAATTATTTTTCAATAATGCTAAGAAAATCTCTCTCTCTCATGTGTGTGTGTGTGTGTGTGTGTGTGTGTGTGTATATATATATATATATATATATATCTCTCTTTGTAATGTGTGAGTGTGTCTCTCTCTGTAATGTGTCTCTCTCTCTTTGTGTGGTGATAATCCCTCTCTCTCTCTCTCTCTCTTTCTGTTGTGACACTGTCCCTCTCTGTCTCTGTGGTGACACTGTCCTTGTCTCTCTCTCTCTCTCTCTCTCTCAATTACAATTCCTGTTGCTCCTACCATAAAAGCACCAAGTACACAAACTAATGTAAAATTATTTTTAAGAAATCTAAGAAGCCTTAATATCTTTCTAGGCCTTGCAGTAAAGAGGATAGTGATAATAGTTTTATCTATTTTATAAAAACTTGTAAATTTCATCTTCCCAATCAGTGGAGATCTGCCTTTAAAGAAAGCCCAGTGGATAACACTTTGGTTTTTATTGAAATATATTTCTCTATATTTCTCCCTTTTTTATTTCATTCTTGTCCACCTCTTACTCTGGATTCTTATTCAATCTAAGATCTTAATCTCTTTTTTTTCTCTTTTCCTATCTAAACAAGACACCAAGTTTGGTGTTGCAAAGGATTTTAATTCTTTTTCTTTTTAGCATTCAGCTTAGATTGTAGCTTCAGTTCATCAAACCACAATCTATTAACTTCAAAAAAGAGAAATTTATTGGCAAATTGTTTTTGGCCTTAAATGACTGAAAAGTTTTTCTCCTAATCTCAAGCAATATGGCCGTATACTTGTGTTATGCCTTCTCTTCAGATCTTGTTTTATTCTTACAAAAATATTCATCCATTTTTGCAGTGATAAGTATTCAAAACTAAAATATAAGTTTTTGTTTGTTAAACTATTATTGCTTCAACACTTATTTTATTAATTGCATAAAATACACATTATGGATATTTATGGTTTGAGATTCGCAGAACAACAAATAAGATTAGTTTTTTTGAAACAATTGATCTTAGTTTTATCCTAAAACTCATAAGAAATACAAGAGAAGAATAAAGCAATTGTTTCTCTTTTTAGCTTCTGACTTTCAAGTCTCATCCTGATTCATATTTGAATAGACTTGATTCAATGAATCATTGACAAACATCTTATTAGCCTCAAAATCATACAACAATTGCACTTAATGTGTGTGTGTGTGTGTGTGTGTGTTGAAAAGAAAAGAATATTTTACATTGAATAAGAATTCAAAAGTTGAAGATGAATAAAAATTCAATAAATAAGAAATCGAAGACTGTTCACTTCTTTTAAAATAACTTTTTTTTTACTCTTAAAAGTTATTAGGTTTTGGCCATGATTTAGATTAACACTAAATTTAATGCATTTCTTTATTATGTAAAGAAATACTTTTTCCTGTGAACCTATTTTAGATAGAATTGCATGAACCAAAACAATCAAATCAACAATGTTGCTCTCTCTCTCTCTCTCTCTCTCTCTCTCTCTCTCTCTCTCTCTCTCTCTCTCTCTCTCTCTCTCTCTCTCTCT
>JAUZSX010119624.1:0-34162 GCA_034780655.1 Idiosepius hallami
TATATAAGATGTTGTGAGAGCTTTGTGGAATAGGTCTTTAAAATTGTTTGCTTTGTGGTACATTAGCCGTATTTGAAGGATATTAATGGAATTTATTAAGATATGTTTTACTATTTAAAGTTCCTGGCATTGTATACAGGAAAATAATTAAATTGATTCGTTTAGAATAAATTCAGTATCCATTTTCTACGACTCATTAATTGTACTGAGACGTTAGGAAAAAGATTTCTAGTTTGATAAAAGAATTCTAAAACTGAAACGGTTTTTGCACGTGCTTAGGCAAAGAATATGATCGTTTCAATCGTGAATTCGTTATCTTCAAATCCACAGTTGGTTAATGTCAACTTGAATGTCATTTTGTTATCCGTGCTGCTTCTCTGCTTGCTATTCCTACTTTTTAGATCAAAACAAATCTAGGATAAGCTAAACTGACATTTGCACAGTACTTTCGAGGTCAAAAATGAACATCTCTCTTGTAATGCCATTAGCAATCTCTAGAGCTGTGATAATGTGCATTTATTAAATTATCATTTGTAACAGACTTGACTATTTTGTGATTTTACCATTACTTTTAATTCTTTACTTGATAATAGGGCCATGATAATATCCTTAAAAAACATTCTTGTTACATCCTTAATAACTAGGGATGGTACAAGCATATCCTTTAATAATAGGATATTGTCACAGCCCGGGCAATCACAACTATTTTCAAAATATAAAAAAAGAAAAATAACCCGAATTGATAATTATTTGTAAAAGGAAAAGGGGCAAAAATTAAAACTCAAGTTGTTTAAGGTATTTTTCTTAAAAATATTCTTTATTTTATCAATGTTAAATGACACACCCCATATATGAAGTAAAACCTTTAAATATATTTTAAACCTAGATTTTCTTTTTTTTTTTTTCATAAAAACCTCTATTTCCAAAAATGCTATCGGAGTTTTGGTGTGAGTGTGTTTAAATATAATTAAAGGGTCCAGATTTTCATAAAATGGATTCAATGAATTTGATGAAATTCTAATAACAATCGATTTGTCGTGAAATGGTACCTCGCAGAAGAATTTAAGAGGACTAATATACCAGATTTTCTTTATAGCTTTGATAAATCAAAACCCTCTTTTCGTTAGATAGGAATAAAAATCAAATTATTGTCTTCAAAGAGTTTAAATCACTGATTTCCACAGAGGAAAAGATGAGCTTGAAAACATCCCTCACGGAAATATAGATATTATAAAGCGCAATTATACAATGCATTCTCACAAAATCACTTGCATCAACGAGATAACAGAATTATAAGAAGACTATTAAGTTTCGGATTACAACTAAAAGGCATGTTCTTAAAGAAGAGGATACCCTACAAAGATCAAATAACTGCTTTTTTCTCTCTGTTTATCTTGGGACAAACTTAAACGATTTGTTTTCTCTTTGCTAAGAAAGAAGTTATAAAATATGGAACCATGGGGAAAAACCCAGAATGAGAGCATAAAAGTTTTGTTTTACATGTTCATTTTCTTGTATCATACGCTTCTGTTTTTGCTGTATTGCCTTTTTTCGTCTAAGAACAATTGTTTGAATATCAGTGAAATAAAATACGGGAGCCAATCGATGTATTTTTTGCCCATTTTAATAAATGTATAGATTTAAAAGTAGATATGTTCGACAAAGCATTTAAAAGTAAATTAGAAACTGTGTAGCGGTATGCTATGTTGCAATCTAGAAAGAAATTGCACTACAATGCACATGCACAGATAGGTACAAAATAATATAAATACATTATATTCTTATAATTATAATGCTAGTTTTTTTTTCTCTTTTTTTTTGTACATATTTTCTTTGTTATTATTTCCGCCATTTATGCTATCTCCATTATCTTAGATAACAAAAAATGCGAACATTCCCAGCAATGTTTTGCCCCAAGGCTGTGATTCTGAAATAATTTTTAAATATTGAATTATATTCTATTTTTTAATGAATTTACCACACTATTTTTATTAAATTATTTTCCGAATTCCAATAAGAATATTTCTAATACCTCCATTAACTAATTCACATACACACACTCACTCACTCAAAAAAAGGAAGAAAAAAACAGAATTGAATGGATGAATGACATAAATTGAGTCAGACTATTTTCGAATATGTAATACAAGAAACAAAAATATAAAGATTTCAAAAAATAAACTGAATAAACTTTTGACGAAATACTTTTTAAAAGAAAGCATGATGGTAATTCATTTTTGTATATGTATGTGCAATTTATATATCAGGTCGGTGCAAATGTTTTAGTCTCTCTATTTAAAAGATTACATAGAAATAAAAATAAACATTCTTCATGAAATATTTGACTTTTAAAAATAATGTTTTTTGCTCTGTTTAACTTGATTCAATCTGTCTATAAACTTATGTTATTTATATACTATTTTATTCTCTTGCTCGGCATTTGTAGAGTATACTCCTGAGTCGATTTCATTATGTTTTTTTTTATTCGCCTGGCAGGGTGGTTAGCCCTGCGCAGGCTTGAATTTTTCCAAAGGAAGGTTGCAAGCAGCAGTGGGATTTGGAGTCAGTTACCACCTCTTGGCCTTTTTGCCGTAACAAGGCCCACAAGTATTTTTTTAATCAGTGTTGTCATTCATCTAGATGATTTGCACTACCAAATTAACGAGCCTCATCTGCCCGAGGCAACTGAAGGTAGATGCAATAGTTTTGACAGGGGTTTGAACTTACGTAATACGATCCCATAGTTCGAGCCTTTAATATTGCTTCACCTCTCCTTGGATATGCCTTTCTTATAATTCTCATTAGGTTTTAATGTGATATACGAATCAATTGCATTTTCGATCACTTTTCATGGGATCAATCTAAAAAAGGGAATTTGCTGGATGGGTGAATATTCTCTAATGAAAGGTTTGGTCATTTTCACTGTTTGGGCGAACATTACCATGGAGATGACTGTAATATAATAAGAGGATATTATCAAAATTCGTTAAAAGATATCAAATGTTTTTTAGGGGTATAACGTATGTAATGTAATAAGAGGGTTAGATTAGGTTTAGCTAGAACCTTAGCTGAATTCGAACCCGAACACATAGGTTTAGAGAACAATATCAGGTTACTGAAATATGGGTCACCAATTGTTTAGTTATAAAAAAATGCAAACTGAAGAGAAAAACGAATTCCTGCAAGGAATTAGGAATTTTTAATATAGCTAAATTCTAAACAAATGAAAATTTATTAAAGGAATGTATGATGGAATTTTAGTTAAATATTTGATTCAATTGTTAGGAGAAGGATAGATAGATTATATATACGAGTTGAGATACTAGTCAAGAGAAAAGGAGAAAGGGGAACAGTCAGAGCTAGAGACAGGTCTCTCCTAGTGTCGGGGGGGTACGGCGCCCTCCCCCACTGGGGCGCTAGAACAACAGAAATGGTGGATTTCTTTCTCTCTACAACTAAGAGTTGTTTCATGAATAAACAGAGAAAAATTATGGTACCATGGAAAAAGAGACTTGTTGTCTTTGTAATTTCAATCTGCTTTCACCCACACACACATAAGTGACAAACATACAGACAACAACAACAACACTAACAACAATCACCCCTAGACATCACAACACAAGTAATGGGGACTCTTCAATAACCCCCATCACGTCACATGACTACCGATCTCTTGACTGAAGAAAATCACTTTTGAATTAAAGTGGTTCGGATTACCACAGCTATCTGGGTTTAATTTAATTCGTTGCCAGTTCTCTTAGAAGATAACACAAATAACATCTTCCAGTGCATCTGATTTTTTTGTCAAAACTACCACATCTAATCTTGTGTTTCAGGCTGAAATTTCATTTTAAATGCTATTATCTATTTTCGTTTCAAGTCAGAAGTTAACGTGCAGTTTTTAGATAGATGTCACTTTTTGAGCTTGTTCAAACCATGATTTAAACATTCGTTTGACGCATTTTGAAAGAAAATGTAACAATAAACAACGAATAATAAAACTCAGCTCACAAATTCAGATAAGTAATTTGAGAGCAGTATTTCATATTTTCTTTCTATAATTTACCTTTTCGTGCTTAGAAAAAATAATTTTTGAATAAATGTTCTTCCACCTTTTAATTGCGAAATTTTTATATTAAATTTATTTAATCTTCCTATAAAATTTACAAAGCAATCTTCTTTTCATACACATCACACTGTGTTCATACGCTCATATATCAATTTATATACAACGGTTGTTCCAAAAGTAACGCTTCCTATTTCTTATTTCGCCCAAATAGATAATATAAGATTGGGAATTGCACTGTTAAGATAACTTAACTTAAATTTAATGGTGCCACTCTCGTTTCCAAAGCAATTAAACTTAGGAAAAAGGAAATAGATTACTTAGGCCCGTTATATCTACATAAATCTGGTTAAATGTGTAAAGGTGGGTTTAAAAATTTTCTTTTATAATATATACCTACTAGGTCAAGTACAATTCCGAATTATGGAAAAGGACAGTTTTACGTGCTCATTATACATCTAGGCTTTTGTAATTAATGTTGCCTTTCACCAAGATGAGTGAGTTTCTTTGACTTGACGAGTCTTATTCAACCGGTATATCGGAATCAGTTTTATCATTACACCCAGTTGAAAGACCCTCCTGAGTTAACGAGCGTAATCTGCCCAGGGTAGATGAAATGAATGTAATGGTTTTGACTCGGATGTGAACTCGATTAATTGAATCCTAGAGTCCAAGCTTTTAACACTGCTCAACTCTCCATGCCACTGCGGAGGGTGTTTTGTTGTGTTGATTGAAATGTTATCCAGTCTTTATAAATGGTCAATTTATGAGAGTAAGTAGACAATGTTTTAATTTCCGACAGTATTTTCATTTTTAAAGATTTCAATTCGTAATTTGGTCATTAGAAAATTAAATGTTTTTTGGGTTTCAAAGAAGGTTCTCAATATGCATACACTGACCTTTGTTGAAAAAAAATCCCTTCTTCGGCTGGCCAATCAGTTTTGTTGCGAAGATGAATGCCAATACAAAAAAAAATCAATTTATTTGAGAAGTTGAAAGAAAAGGAAACAACACTATCATTTCTAACAAAAATAGGTTGGGAAGAACGAAAATTCATAATCAAGAAGAGAAAATACAATTGTATCCACAACTAAATAAACTCTCGATACTTTCCAACTAGAAGCCCTACTCCCAAAAATAGAGAGAATGGGAGAAAGAAACACATCAATCCTTTATTCCTTTTTCTTCCCAAACCTGCTTTACTTTTTACATTTTTTCCGCTTTTTTTGCGCTGTCCTTAACAGCAAAGAAACGTCTTTTACTTGGACATTTATTGCTGAGACCGTGGTAAAACCAAATTAACAATTCTTACTTTCATCTTATTCATATTGATTTGTTTGTTCATTAGAATCGAAAGGAATAAAAGCGGTCTAAACTTGTGTGATCAGGATTTTTTGATAACCACAAAACTAGAAAGAATTTAGTTTCTTTTTTCTAAACCCCAAACCGAAATTGGCAAATAAAGCTGAATATTTAATCACAAAATATTTTATTTTCTGTTTCTAGAATGTTATGTCGACATTAAATCCTCAATCTGTGTTCATTGGATGAAAACAACTTTAAATTATATTTGACAGGAAAAACACTAACTTGTTGGGTCATTAGGAGAGAAAAGTTTATGGATGGAAAGTATTGAAACATAAGTTAACCCACTAATTTGTAATAGATATAGGCAAAACCGATTGGTTTTTAATCATAATGATTTTAACTCATGTATTATTTTATGCTTACGAAATCGATTAGAGGAGTCGAGTCTACGCTCATCGAGCAAAAGAACTAAATAATAATTATAATTAGTCATGCCTTACTTAAACTTACACAAATTTTCTGCTGTTATGAAATTTTGTACTACAAAAAAATCAAGCTATGAAAATATTTTTGCTGCATTTACAGTTAAAGTTCTCAATCGGTGATAGAACGAATGTTGTAGATAAGTCCAGATACGGATTAAACTGCCCTTGGGGACTTCAGTTTCTCGTTTGTGTGGTCAACAGACTGAAGGTAAAAATTGTCAGCATGAAATTTCAACAAATAAACAAGCAATAAGATGCCCGCAACAGTTTGGTTGGTTTGATGACCAAATAAGCGATAAATTGAGAATTACCAAACGCCATTGACTCCTAGTCTGCACTTATCTGCTTTATATATAGGCGTTCATCTTGATAACGAATCCTGTCCTTCGTATGCGTGGGTGGATGATGATGCCATCAATGTTAGTCTTTCAAGTGTTGTCCTGTATTTCAAACTGGATGTTGTGACTCTTCCAGATAATACTTAAATTTTGACTTATCACATATTGTGGGAAGTCTTTCAGCTCTTTTAAAACTTCTATTTACTAAGTCTGTTTTCTAAGCGCATAAAATTTTGACTTCGAATTGGGAGTTGTTAAGTGAAATATTAATAAGGACTTATCTCCAAATATCGATTCTAATCTTATCAATAATATATTCATAAGGATGAGTTGTACCGAATCAGTCTTTATAAAGGTTACTCTTAACTTCCATCTAACTTCCATCTATTTGTCTATGTTGTTAAGGTGATATTTATCCCTTTTGGTCAACAATTTTATGAATATAATATTGGATATTCTCTTATGTAGCAAAGGTTACAAACTATTTTTATATGTTCGAATATTTTGCACAAAATTGCATACAGTAATAAGATTGTTTCTTTTAAAACCATTTAAAGTTATTTTTGTTTATCTTATGATAAACATTGTGTTCAATCTCCGGCTAAATTAATATTTTATTGAAATGCAACAGATTAATGCAATTAATGTGTGAAAACATTTTCTTTTTTATCAAATGTAACAAATGTGCGTAAGACGTTACATTTGAAGGATTTTTATTCTCTATTTCCTGCTGTTATAGCTCAGTTCTCTATGACTAATTTAGAATTAAAATGTTTTCGTTTCTTCGATATTGCCCATTAAAACGTGACTTTGTATTTTTGTTATTTTGGCCCTCCATACAATGGGTATGATTAACTAGTTAAAAAAAGGTGTTGTGTCGTCTTTTTCCATAGCATGCCAAGGCTGATATATAGGCCCTTTCTGGGTCCAGAAGATAATTTATATTTTGAATACTTAATATAGATAATCACAACTGTTATAGAAATGTGGGGTGTTATCTTGAAAATTTTAATGAAATATTGTAGCTTTAAAATGATTAAAATATGGTTTATAAATCAGATGTAATATTATCTTATTAAGGATTACAAAAAATAAATTGGTCAATAACATGGGGAGTGGAAGTGAAATTAAATAATAAATCTAATTAAAACTTATTGAATATTAAACTTCATTCTTATTAATTTAAATAAAATCTTTACGAGATGTTAGGCTGTGACAAGCAAATTGTGAAAATATGAACAAATTTACCATAATAATTCTTGAGTCATAATATGAGAACATATTGAATTGTTCTTAGGTCACTTAAGTTTAAGACACGTGTAATGAGGATTTTTTAAAAAATTTACAAATGATGTAATCATATGGTTAAATTATAAGAATTATGGTTAATTGGAAATTTGTTCAAAAATCTCTGTTAAGATTTTATTCAATCAGCATTGCAATAAAACAACGGCCCAGTATATCTAAGCTACGTGAGAATAAAATGACTTTTGTTATCCGGATATGTTAACTCTTTTAGATCACACACTTTACAGTAAAGTGTAAATGGCGTAAAGCAATAAGGGAATTTTGACCTAAATTTTACGCAAAAGGGCGTATCCCTAACTGAACCTCACCGAGCAGAACCTGACCTTTCCATCTAAACTGAACGATCTTCAAAATGGTAAATCAAATGTCGTACATTCTAGTTCTAACGAAAAGAAATGGCTCAGAAAAGTACAGTTTATTTAAGCCCTGCCTCTCCTCTCCTTTGTGTTCTTTTGCTTGTACACGGGAATATATTTCCTGTGCTTTACGAGAGCAATGCAGAATAATCTTTAGTGTGTCTATTGGTGCATTTGTTTAGATGTTCATATGCAGCCATCGATAAGAGAGTGCCTTATTTGTTAAAGGTAAAACTGAGATCTCACTTGGTGTTTTCCCTTTTCACTACATAAGCCTGTTTATTAAAGAATCTAAATTAGTGCCTTAAGATCTATTCTTTTTGTCATTTGCGAGTGTAAGATGAAAGGTTGGATCTACTTACCAACAAAACACTAGAATTATTTCCTATATTTTTTTCTTTTTATTTTTGCTTTGCTCCAGATATCGGTAACAATTAAAACATTTATTGATTATTTCCCTTTCTGCTGCTTTAACAATCATCTTGATTCTGGTATTTTTTTTATTTGCGGCATGTCATTATTCGTCTCTGCATAATAGTTTCATTTATTGACTTATCATTGAAATATTTATACATTTCTTTTTCTTTATAATTTTCTCCCTTTAAGATGTTCTGAACCAGACTTCAAAAAAACCTACATTTCTTATGATGAAATTATTTAGATAAATGGTTTATCAATCGTAGAAATATCATAGTCGTGTAGTGTGTTCTATTGTATTCTATTGCAATGTTTAAGCAACAAAAATTTAATATTGGAAAGGTGGAGGGATTTGGCAAAACTGTAGCTCTGTACAGGCGGCCCTCGCAGTTTCGATTTTATGGCGCTTGAATTTTTGCCACTTTTTAAGGAAAAAAAAACCTTTGTTTTAAAAAAAGTGAATTTTCAAAAAACTTTTTTTTCTAAACACTTTGATATTTGCTCGGCATCGTATTTTTTATTTTAATTTAATTTAATTTATTTCATTGAATCAATATTTAGTATAAGTGGAATCAGAAGTTTATTCAGTGATTTATAAGGTATTATAGGGTTAATTCCGAGTTACGCAGAAATTCGGGTTACGTCGCCTAGATAGAAAAAAAAACGCTTTCGTAATCTGAGGGCCACCCCTATTTTAGACGAAATGTTAATCAATCCTTGAAGCCAAAGCTTAGAATGTGAATTCTTTTCTTAACTGAAGCGCGTTATATAAAAAGAATGGCTTATTTGTATGCCAAGCTGTGCCAATTTGTTAAAAAACACGACTAGTGCTGATATACTCACTTTCATTCTTCATAGGAAAAAGGTTTTCAGTCTTTGGCCAAAACTGTTAAGAACATGCTTCGTTGCAAGAAATGAATAAATCTTCGACGTCCATTTGGTTATCAAATGAACGAGTAATGAACATAGTCGATGCTTTGACTAATATTGACTAAGTGTTTGGAGATGGAGGCTAGATGCACATTCTTATTAGTTTGCTTTGTTTCTGTTCACGTTCACACAACTATCACAAGTAAGAAAACATTTTGTTTTTTCTTTTGGTGCCTCATCTTAACTTGAATGGAATTTCTTTGTTTTTTTTACCTCAATTTTTCTTATTTCTCTCTTTTTTTTTCACATTTCATTATTCTTAACTCTCCTTGAATCAGATTTAAACTACCAAGACTCCGCTTATGTTTGCCAGCTTGTTTAAACATTGGCTAAAATGAATTTTAGCCAACTTTCCTCAAAATACGCAACCAATTATTGGTTCGGTAAAATATTTAGTAATATTTTGATAATCTAAGTTTCAGATTCTTAACTACAGACTTCTACATATATTTGTAGACACTAGTTATCCATAAAACTTAAATTTAAAAAATTCCAAGTGATGAGAAGTCCAAGTGAGGAAAAGGCCTGGAATTATGAATTGTCAACGTGATGAAAAAAACATGTGATAAAAAGTCTAGTGATGAATAGACCGTGATGAATAATCGGGTAATGAATCATCGGGTAATGAAAAGACTATACACCCACACAAGATGTCCAATATTATAATTTACAAATCATTGGTCATCACGAGAACCATGTCAATATGCTTTTATTATAGAAGATCCTTCTCGTTATTTTACTATTTTGTGATGTTATCATTTCTTTTAATTCTGTAGTTATTAATAGGTCAGAGACAACGTGCTTTAAAATATATTCTTGTCACGGCGCTAATGATTAGCTGTGACAAGCACATTCTTTGATAAAATATTAAAATATGACTAAAGATGAGAGTAGAAGTCCGAATAAGTTGAACGAATATAATTATCTAGACTCCTCTAATAAATTCAGACAACTCACTGTGAATTACTTATCAGCAAAAGGCAATTCCCATCCACTGAAAAATTTGAAAAATCTTGTTTGACTTTTAAAAAAGAGGCCATAGCTATTGTTAAGTAAGCATTAATTTAAGATCTACCTAACTTTACCTCATTGACCTTTAGTAATTGAAGCAGTTTCTGCACGTTAATGATTTTTACATAAAATTCCAATTAAAATTAAATGATTAATTTCGAATTTGATAATTCTAGAGCAAAACTTTTGTCTGCCGCATCAAAAGTGTTGATTATCTACGTAGAATTAACCTATGTTGCTAATGACTGAAAGTTTGCTTTAAAAAAAAAATCTGCTTTCTTAAACGTGATGAGAGGAGAGTTGACCCATTTCTATGTTAATTCTTTAAATCGAATAATTTGAAATATCGATTCTACACTAAACTCTGACTTGAATGATTTGGGTTTTATTTCTTTCTTTTATTCTTAATTTTTATCGAAATGAAAATAAAATTGTTACGCAATTGAATCACTGCATTCACGTCATTTTAGAATTAGGTTGCAAAACACACCATTTAAATTTTAATAAAATGAAACAGAAAAAAAATTCCGGTCTAATGTCATCTTTAAATAAATGTGTAGCGGGTCAAGCGTGCTTAGGTTAAATTGAGTTAAAATTCTTATAGTGGGTTGTCATTTTTAATCCTTCCAATCTTCAATAATTTGAATTAGAATTATCAAATGTGTTCAAGGATTAGATTATAGGATTTTATCTTCTATCAAAGAGTTTTATTCCCATGAATATGCTATGTCCGATTCAAACTTTTGTTCACATAACAGACAATAAAAATTATATTTATCAAAATTAGCAAACTTAAAGTAAACTCACACATTATGCAAATGGAAATGTCTTTGCCTTTAAGCTTGTTCGTTTCCTATAAACTCCAAAAGAGCTGAACAATTTTTGTTGAAAATTTACACTGATACTTTCTCTGGTAGTATTCTAACCTAGGTATTATAAGTTATAAAATATTTTGCATAAAATCATGACATTATAAATTGATTTACATATTTTCAGTCCTACTAAAACCCTTTTAATTTGGTCAGGCAATGCCACGCTTGTTCTCTAGTCTTTAACTGTTGTGGTGACATACAGACCCTGAAATTACCAAGATGGCCTCGTCCAATATGCATATAACAAGCAAGCCTAAAGCGCTCAACCAGAGCTATCTCAGATGTCGTACTGCGATGACTCCCCACAGACTTAATAATCTTTACGGTACAAATAACCCTTTACTTGATATAAATGTTCTTTTTTATTCTCGCCAAATAGTCGTGTTCCTACTTTCACCACCTTCAGCCCCAGAACAACAATATAATTTGTGATTTTCGGCATAATTTCAAATGTTACCATTGCATGACAAACTCACATCGTACAGCCTATTCCATAAACTGAACACAAATTGGATATATATTCTTCTAGAAAATATATTAAGTCTCTGTGAACTAAAAGTATCATAAAAGAATTTCAATATCTTAATTGCAAAAATAGCATAAAATCAGAGCATCATGTTGAAATATTTCATCAGTAAGTTTCAACTAAGTACAGTCTACGAAAGCACGGGATTAAAATCTATATATTCTTTTATCTTAGCATTGAATGTCTTGAAATGCGCAGTTAATGAGTACATAGTTAGCATGGCCAAAAGAAGAAAATAACACATCAAAACATGAAATAGTATCTTTATATATGTTAGGCATTGTACCATTTTCATGTAATCACCAACTTATACGAGATAAAACTTCATCATCATTAATATCTGTTTCACACACACACACTCAACCGACTGAAACTTTTAAACTAATATGATTGAGTTTAGAATAATTAATTTCCGTTGCAAGTTGAGAATTCTTATTCTGCCTCAATCTGAGATAAAGGAAATTAAGCCATGTATTTGTTTGTATTTCAGTAATAAGGCTTCAAATGGCCTTATTTCGATCTTCTTTTTTCTACTCTTATTATCTTTGCTTTATAAATATTACAGTAAAGACGGAGCTAAGTCTCTAAATGATGCAGTAAATACAAATAAAGAACACAATGTTATTATGATGAAGTCAAGGTCGTTTATTGTTTGCTTTTATTTGGTTGCTTACTATTCTTTGAAATTTAATTTTAATTTTTTTTAAATAATAGTTTGTTTTGTTTTATTGATATTTTTGTATTACTTTTTGATTTCCTAATACTAATTTGATTGAGGAACTTAAGGATTGTTCTTGTGGCACTCCGAATTAAAATTTTAGTTAAAAACAGACTTTTTTTATCGCTGTATGAAACTACAATTTTGTAAAGACGAAAAATTCAGAAATCAAGTCATTATTTTCAAGTCACGTATGTAGTATTCATGCTCTCACTGATAATGAGCACTCTAATTATAAATGTAGGCAAACTTACTCTTTCGCTGTTACATTTGTTATATTTACCAATGATTTTCCCCTGAGATGCTGTAGTATACTAAATGTTTTAGTTTACTAAAAAACAATTAGTATAAAAAAGTATACTAAAAAGTATACTAAAAAACAATTAGTATAAAAAAGAATTATTTTAGTAGCAAGAAACCGGTGCCGGGCAAAACTCGGCAATAATTATAGTTTTTTTTGTTTTTTTTTTTGGTAGGGGTCACTCATTGAACCAAGAGATTACTTTTATACCGATATTTTGACTCAAATTTGGTCTTCAAATAGAAAGTCTCTGATTGACTAGTTGATTATTTTGCTAAGTCAGGGTCTAAAAAGTTAGTTATTTCATAAGTTTTATATTCTAATTTCATTAACTTTAATTCTTTTAAATGTGCTTAAAATCAATTTATATTCATTTTCTATAATTATTGGTCATATCCCAGCACTTAGGTTTGTCCCCAATAAAAAAAAATGTTATATCAAAGCACTTATAACTAAACTTTATATTTTCAGAGTTGATCAACAGAGATGGGCCAAGTCATCGCAATTGTTATTGATGATAATTTTAGAAACACAAGTTTTTTTTTTTGTTTTTTTTAAATAGCATCTAGTGATTTTATTGAAACCAGACCCTATTCAAATACCGCTTCGTATTTTTGGTTTTTTTATTACTATTATTATTATTATCAATTTTTCATAAATATGACAATTTTATTTAATGTTTTGAAACTTATACATCATGATTTATTGTTGGCACTAGCATTGTCTACGATCGTCTAGTATTTTGTGCTGGTGTAAATTCTAAAGAACCAGTACACATGTTCGGAAATATTAAAACATTTCTTTCAAATGTAACAAACAAAAAAATTCCGTTAAGTCAAAATATATTCTTTTCCCGAAAGATGTCTTGTCAAGACAAAATTTAATATAGTCATTCAATGGACCAATCAGCATTAAGCAATTTGATACATTTATTTTTCCATTCTATGCTTCAGTCTCTTATGTTGGCTCATATTGAAAGCTGAAGCAATTGGTCTCCAAAGAAAAGTTTATTTAACAATTTGTAACTTATTTATTTTAGGCATTGCTTGTACTTTTTGATCTGTCCAGTTTTTTGTTTGTTGGTATGTCTTCTCTTGATTTTCAAAACATAGTTATACACTTGCGACTGAGTAGGCTTGTTGATTACCAAAAACAATGGCATTCGATTTTATTTTGAGTCAAAAACAAAGCCTAATCTGTCTTCCCTTCGGGCAATAATATTTGTGAAACAATTGATACTAAACTAATAAACTGTGCAAACATGACAAAGCTTGAAAAGAAATTATTTTCTTTTTAAACTATTTTTTTTCGGTTTTGTATCAATAGTTGTTCAGATAAACATTGCATTCTTTACATAAAACCTGACAGGAGACGATCCGGGTATGAGATGGAAAAGTTCCAATTGTCAATCAAAACGATGAAGTAGTTTGGTTTATTTTATTATTATCGTTCTAAATCACGCCATGAAAAATAAATACAAAAGTGCTGCACGCAATAAGAAAGCTAAAACAAATTTGTTTTTATTTTATTATTTATGAATAATATACATACCCACTTATATAGCAAATAAACTAATCGTATTGTGTATATTTTAAATGTATGGTTACCAGGAAATATACACGATAAAACAATTTCCGAGGGACTTAATTTCGCTTTCATACTTAAAAACATGACTTAATCTATTTTTTTAACACTTTAGATTATAACAAGATATTCAACATTTAAACTTCCTAAAGAAAGAAGAATAGTCTATGTAGATATAAGATCTACACTAATGCGTTATATAAAAATAGCCAACTAGCACAGGAATATATTAGGTCGTCCTAAACGTTCTTAAACACCATGAAATTTTACTTGTTAAGTAATAACAAAAACAACAAAAATTACTCCCCAAAACATAGAATATCTTTTTTCAAAGCTATCTGTCACAAATCGGCAAGATTTTGGATTTGGTGAAAGTATCTTACAACTGGCTTCGAATCAAAAAATTCTGGACACGCTTCCTCGAAATTTTGGGACAACCTTATGAAATTTGATTATTTGACAATTAATTTCCATTAATGTATAAAAATTGGTCCAAAAGGTTCATCATCATGACAATTTCATACGAGTAAATTCTGAAATTTTAAGTATAAATCTATCATAGCCCACGTTGATAGTGTTGTATACATAAATTATATAAACTTCTCTGCCCATTCTATTTATTATGGTTATAAAAAATTCATAAGTATTATTCCTATCATTATTCATCTTTTTGGGTATTTCAATTTTCCTCTTTTGTTTATCCAATTCAATTTCTCATTCTTTTTTGCAACAAATGATTTCTCATTAAAACAATGAGAATTACATTTCAAATGCTTCATAAACAACAAGCTTTGTTTATTTTAAGAACGAAAGACATTATTCTGTTTGTATTTGCTGATTTAATCATTAAAATATTATTACAAGCCACAATGTACACATTAATATATATATATATATATATATATTAAGAAGGTTCTACGCATTCATATTAGGAAAAAAATATATATATATTAAATCGATAGAAACTTTATCCCTATATTTATAAAATGATTGATAAAAGTGATAGCGCGTCTCTTTGTAGAAACCGTTTCAGTGATCTTTAATAATTGTAAGATTCCTGTTGGTTCGTTCATCAGACAGAAATTTGGGACCTGATGATCACATTAGCAAAAATACTGAGTTATCAAAATGTAATAAAGTAGTAAGTTATTTTAGTTTTTGTAGGCAAATTGACTTGAGGTAAAGTAAAAGAGCAAGTAAAAAAAAACTAAACCGTTTTCGGATAGACCTTTGCATGTAAAAACTCAATTGAAGGAGTTGTTGCAATAGTGAGGCATTTTACTCCCAAGTCTTCATAATGTTCGAAATATGTGCTAATAATACCCGATCGCTTTTTACAAGGCCCTTGTTGCAATAGTGGGGCTTTTTGCTCCCAAGTTTTCATAATGTTTGAAATATGTGCTAATAATACCCGATCGCTTTTTACAAGGCCCTTGTTGCAATAGTGGGGCTTTTTGCTTCCAAGTCGTCATAATGTTCGAAAATTGTGCTATTAATACCCGATCGCTTTTTACAAGGCCTGTATTAAAGATTCTGATTTAAATTTGAAAGGCAAACTGAATGGCCGCTTCGTATATTTTCATTTTTTCTTATTTATTCCCAAGCAATTTTTAAAATTGTTATTTCTAGTCCATTTTCCATGCGTATCTCTAGTTTCGGTGTATCATTTTAAACGAAGCCATTTTTCATGCAATAATAGCAGAATCCGAAAGGAAATCAGCTGTCAACAAAAAAATTAAGGCCTCTGTGTTCTGAACAAAAAGCGAATTGATAGATCGACATTCCGAAAACTTTTAGGTAAATAAACTGTTTCCTTTTGTCCCACCTCCTTTCCCCTTTCTCATTAAACGTAAATATGTCCATCTACATGCTACCCCGCACACCTGTTAGGTTTTTTTTTTTCTTTCCCTTTTCAGATTCGTCTACAAAGATTTAAATTAAATGTCAAACTCATGATTTTTTGATTTTTCTTCCTTTTTTTTCCGGGGATTGTTTCTGTTTCCTTCAAGTTAATTTCCGCTTCCGTACGTGTTTAACAAGCCACCGATTATTCTAACAAAGCAATTGCCCGAAATAAATCTGCTTGTCAAAGCTCAGTGTCTTTACAACTATCTGGTCAGAAGATTACCCTCACTCGTGTAAAATTATCTAATTTACAACTTGTTTAGAAAATTACACAGTACATTTCTAGTTATTATTTACACTTACTTGCAAGTGTATTAAATCACCAGCGCCACTATTGAAAGAATACTTTCTATTGCGTCTGTACATGCGAAAGTCTATTCCAAATAACTTTAGTTTGTTACTTGCTATTTTACATTATCCAAGTCAATTTGTTTGCCTGCTAAAGCTAAAATAAGTTGCTTCTATTAAGCACCCAGTTAGTGATTTGTAACCAATATGAAAACCAGTAGAGGCATTGTATTGTTTGCACATTCTTCAAAATGTTGTGTTTGCAATAGATACGCCTGAACTCAAAGTACAGGGTGATTAAAAAAATGCACCAACATGATTGGGCTATTTAAAAGAACAAAACAATAACAGCTGAACACAGGTGTCTATATATAATTTTCTATTTAATGTCAATCTCAGGGTTCGAACTTATCTGAATGAAAACGTGTATCAGTCGTGGATTGGTAGATGAGGTACTAAATATTATGCTCTCTCTATTTCGCCTGCCAGGTCCTCCAACTTCACTGCGTGCGACTTTTTCCTGTGGATGCATGTTAAATATACAGTTTTTGTTCCATTTCTGCCAGTAAATATAAATGAATTGAAAGCTCGAATCACGGCTACAGTCAAACGGGAAAATGCAAAAGTACGTTTGTGGGGAATGTTAATATTAGCTTGATGTTGTCCGTGTCGTTGATATTGATCACATTGAGCACTTATAAATCATGAAATAAAAAAAAACTTGAAATTGTATACAACACTTGTGTCTAGCTGGATAATAATTGTTTTTTTTTTAATATAATGAATTAGTTTTAGTGCATTTTTTAAATTAACCTGTATTATGAATCTAGTCAGTGTGTTCTTAATATGCACCTCTAACTAAAAACTAATTCTTAAATATATTACCAAATCCATGACCCACAAGTAGGTAACATTATTCTTACGAAGTTTTTACATTTTCTATCAACAGTAAATTTTTATACTTTAGATAATTATAATAACTTGATGAATAGTTTTTGTCTTGTTTTACGGCATATGAGTCTTTCAGTCATTTAATGCCGAAAACAATAATTTTTTGGATAATGTAGTTTTTTGTCTTTTGTTACTCTCCCATATGCAGATTTTGTAATAAACCAATATTCACTATTTAATATAAAGCTGGAGAGAGAATAAAATTCATACCTTTCCCGTGGATAATGTTACATCGTAAACTTCATCAGTATCTAAAAGTCTATGGACTGTTCTACTAATTTAGGATATCCAATAGAGCATTGATTCATATTTTGAAATCTATCACATATGGTTAAGTCTCTTATATTATAAATTAAAGGTTTAATCAGTTAAAAAGAATTCGTTTCAATATCACAAATATTTCTTAGATAGTCTTTTAAAGAGATTAATTATCCACTCTTACTCGAAGGTGTATTAAATAGTATCATTACAGTCATAAATTGACCGAAGTAGAAGTAGATGTAAGAGCAAACTTGTATTATTAGTATCAAGATACGTTTAGCATATAAAACCTACTAAAATAAATAATTACATTTCAGTAACCTTAAATCAGTGTTAAACAGCCATATATTTTATTCAGTGAAAAATCCAACAAAGTTGATACTTATGATTACACTCATTTTAAATGTATCAAGGCATGAAATTACTTAAACATTCAAGCCAAATGACATAATAGAGGAAATACGTTATTTTACAGGAGATAAATACTTTATTGCTCTTAATGTGAATGTTATGCGAATAACCGTGAAAAGTAGTGTTTAAGAACTTCATCAAATGAAAGTTTACCAATGTACTTAAAGTAAAAAATGTAGTTTCTTAGTTTTTATATTTTTATTATCCTCTGTCTACAAAATTAGGCACAGGACAAATTTAAGGGATCTATAAACCTTGACTTATACATTAAATCTTTACCTTCCCCTAGATTAGTTGCTCTTCTGAGTTAATGAGCCCCATCTTGCCGAAGTAAGTTAAGGTTAATGTAATGCATTTTGACTGGGATATGAACTCGTTAATACGATTTCTGAATCCGAGTTTTTTACCAATGCTCCACCCATGCGAACCCGGAAAAGCTTGATACGCCATACAACTAAATAAGTGAAAAAATATAACAGTGACGTCCACTTGAAACAGTAGATGAGCACTCTGACATAAGTATCGTAATATGTGTTTAAATCCAATTTGTTTAATTTACAGTCACATTTGAACAAATGCCATTGGGAAAGGTATGAATACTCGCCTCTTTTCCAGCTATGGATTAGAAAGTGCAAATTACGTCATTCAACAAATAAAGTCTGGACAAAACAAGTTTAATAAAAAATGGTTGTTCTTGACATTGACTTAAAATAAGAGGGATATGCCGTTAAACCAAGCAACGAAACAAGAAAAACAAGGTAGTCAAAGTACCCCTTCACTAAACGACAACTTTTTAAAAAATCAATATTTGTTGCTTTATAGTTTTATTTAAATAAGGGAAAACTCCTTGTTCGGTAGATAAAGTGTGTCTAAACACAGTGTTTGAAAGATTTGATTACCAAACTAATCAATGTTTAGTCTTGTGGAAAGTGAGATGAATAAGAATTTATAACAGGATGGTTAAATTAACGACTGAATAGAAAATTGCCTAGTGTCTGTTTTGTTTAGAGAATTAGAAATAATCGATTAACCGAAATAATAGAACAAGACTTTCTATCTTTTAACACACATACACACACCTCTCAATTACAGATCTATGCTTACATTCATGTATGTATGATATTTACTTGGTGAGCACCCCCAAGTTTGGCACAAGGCCATTTTTACGTGCTCTTACCCGGGCTTTATATATTCGGTATTACCATTCACCTAGGTGAACTGCTCTCCCGAGCTAACGAGCCTCATCTGCCCGAAGCTGCTAAAGCGAAAGTAATGGTTTTGACTAGGATTTGAACACGCGTAACACGATCTCACAGCCCGAGCTTCTACCAATGCTCCATCGTCGCTGCCCTACATTCATGAATGTATGTAGCTACGTGTATTCGTGTATAAATATATATATATATTTGTATACACACATATAGACACACATATATTCCTACATTCAATTAACTGTGCTCACTGCGTGTGATATATGGATAAGTCATCAATATTAAATAAAAATAGCGCTGAAAACAAAGCAGAGGTGGTATAAATATTTATAATTAACAGACGTTATTCCTACCCGATGTCCATCACTTGAAACAACACGATAACATCCTTTAAAATAGAAGTAGAAACAAATCAATAATGTGGTCTACAAATAATTCCCAAGTATTCATAAAAACAAGTTTATTTTATATCTAAAGGGCAGCGACGGTGGAGCATTGGTAAGAGCTCGGGCTCTGAAATCCTATTACGCGAGTTCAAATCCCAGTCAAAACCATTACATTCACCTTTAACTGCCTCGGGTGGATGGGGCTCGTTAACTTGCGAAAGCATCTCATCTAGGTGAAGGGTAACACTGAATGTAAAAAGCCCGGGTAAGAGCACGTAAAAAAAGGCCTTGTGCCAAACTTGGGTTGGTGCTCACCAAGTAAATATAATATCTAAATGAGGAAAAAAATATAAATATGGATATAAAACCCGCATCATATATTGTTTATTGTCCAGAGTTCTTTTGGTTGGTATTCGCATTAGACCATGCTATAGGCATTTCTTTCTTCCTAAGATGTATATTTATGGTCTATTGCGACCTACACAAGTAGGTAAAACTGACAGGAGGCGTTCGATATAGCCCAGTTGATAGGCAGTAGACTTCGGAACCGTAGTACGTGCGTTTGAATCCGAGTTGTTCCGTCTACGTTGACATGTCGACTAATGCCCTTGGCAAAGGTATGATTCCACGTCCCCCTCTATCTATGGATTAAATAGTGCAACTTGTATTATTCAAAAGGTGTATATTAAAATTAACATTTATCGAAGTATTTGTTCTTGGCATTTAAATGACCTAAAAAGGTTGATATGCAATTAAACACAACAAATACGGGAAATACGCAGAATAGTGTCTGTGAGCTCGTTTAAACCACTTGGTTAGATAAGCCTTTGGAGACAAAGGCATCCAAGAGAAAAGAAAATTCTAAATTGAAGTAAAACCTGAGGTCTGCTGTTTATGTTGCCAGTGGAGTGTACCTTGCACCGGCAGTGTGTTTTCAGTAGTTCCAAGAAGGTGATACTAGAGCCTTTACTATTATAAACGAATCTCTGTGATAGTCTGACAGCCATTACTGTTTTGATGACACTCCTTCATCGAAACCAACGGCAAACTTCATCATATAATATTAATATTAATCTTTATGGTCAGAGTGCTCAATATCAGTGATAGTGCGTGTACATTTAAGTGTAGACACAGAGTCAACGTGAGTTGACTCTGTGTCTACACTTAAGTAATATATATATTAAATAATTTTTTTTAAAGGCTTAAATGGTATGTTATGAGATTTTTTATTTGGTATGTTATATTTCGGAGCTATCACCGTATTTTCAAACTTTAAAAGACAAGCATAACAAGAAGTTTGAAAATTGGGTGATAGCTCCGAAATATAACATGCCAAATAAAAATCCTTATAACGCATCATTTAAGCATTTAAAAAAAAAATTATTTATTATATTTTATATGATGCTTCAGAAGAACCATAATTTATTCATATATATATACTCCCGGATTACGCTTATCTACAGACATGCTCTATCGTTGTTATTGAGCACTTTAACTATAAATATATTCTAACTGACTCTACTTTTAAAGATAGACGTAAATGTGCTTGTGACAAGCAGACGTACTAGATATTTTAACGTTATTACTATCTGTTACTGAGTTTTAGTTTTCGTTTGCTTCGTCTATAGCTCCCCGGGGTATAAGTGGCCTATGCTCTTTTTAACACGTATTCTTACATTATATCTCTATTCTCCGTCCATAAGTGACATTCTTGGCCCTTGTTTCCTGTGCAAATTGAGTTTTATCTTGTCGGGTAATGGATTCTCTATTGTATTTCCAGCCGAGTTTATAAGAAGAAAAATAAGCTGCTGCCGTTTAAGGCCGATACCAAACAGCTTAAGATAGTTTCTAAAAATGGATTTAGAAAATGGAGATCTGTTGGCAAATTCTGGAGACATTTATGTCTAATAACTGCAACTCCTTCCCAGACATTGTCTCTTCGTTCTCTTCAAAAGAAAGAGGGGCGTGTAATCGTTTTAAATACCTGAATTTCATAAAAATCCCCATTCTTTTGTCTTGATGGTGATTTTTCTGATCGTTTTATCAGTAGAGATCACTTTTACGCTCTCGCCATAATCAACACATCGATGTGTTTTAGACTCTAATAATATTTATTTCTTTGAACTCTACCTTGTGTTTTGTTTTTGCCTCTTGATTCCACAAGGGAACATAGGCCCACAGCGACATCTGTCGTCGTTGTGGTTTCTGTAACATTCTCTCTTTTACAGAATTGAGTTGTTAGCTCTATTCTAACCTCCAACCGGAAGGAGCAGTTCGATACCTAATATTCCTAAGTGGTAACCCATCTTAATACTGAACAGGCTTTACGTTGCTTAACTTCGGTGAATAAATGAAACCGTTATCTCCAAAGTAACTTGATCTTCATCTGCTTGTGAGGCCTTAAAAGCGTGACAAGGCTTCTTGATTTCAAAACCGGGCGAATTGTGGTTTCAAGCGGTTTCAAAGCTTGCAGATCGATGGCAGAAAATCTTTAAAAATGATGGTCTTTATTTTAAAGATTAATCCATGTTTTTGTTATTACTTGGTGAGTAAAATTTCTAAGTGTTTGCAAAATAGAATGTTCCAGAAGTTCGCATTCATTTGTCTAAATATCGAAAACAAATTTTTAATATGTCTCATATATATATATATATATATATATATATAATGTCCTAAATAATATTTACATAATTTATTCGTGTACGTTTAATAAAAGCATAAACATTGTTTATAAAACATGTGTGAAAATAAAAAGCTCTGTTCTACTTTTTGTTGAAGAGACCTAAATATTATTGAAGAGCACTGTGTTCCTGTGTTCTCCATCGTTTATCGACCAGAAGAGTAACTATCTTTTATTAAAGGCATTTTACCAAATTATTTGTTGTAAAATATATTGACCTGCGCCTCCATCTTTTACGTTTTAGATGATTTTTTTCTCTCCTTTTTTGTTTTAATTACTTTAGCCTGTTTTGTGCGGTGCCAATGGAAGAAAAAAACTTCAAAGTCTAGGATTTGGCAAACTTTCAGCAATACTTTTTACGTTTCAGCAAGAAATCACTGGGCCATAAAAAAAAATATCGACTCCATCCATTGGTCAGAAATAAAAGGGGGTGAAAATGTAAAAGAAAAGGTGGATTTAAATAGAATTTGCTTGGAGATCATTCGGAAGTCAAGGTCTGTGTTAAAATGAATTATCGTATGATCATCTACTAAAACACAAAGTAGAATAAGGCCTGACTATTAGATATTTAGAAGAAAAAAACATTTTTTAAAACTCTAAACCTAGTTAACACTCAAAGTAAAAAGGGTGTGTATCGGGAAAATCAATATGATGAAATTTTGAAAAAAAAGCTTATGAAAGAAAAATTAATATTTTGTTTTTCTTCAATCATTAACTCTTTGGACTCTGACAGACCAATAAAAATCAATAGTTATAAAATAAAACTGTACGTATTTAGCAAAATGACCAATTAGCGAATCCATGCTATTCTAATATATAGGCCGAAATATCGGCTGTGTCATCTTCTATGCTAAGCCGCCAATCAACATTTCAGGATCCTAAGAATAATTCAGTTATAGATTTATGTTACGAAATATTTTCGCGATAAAAATATGATATGGATTTCAATAAAAATACTTCATTTTAGAAAGATACATCTACGATGAGTCAGTTTTGCTGGGGTCCATTTAGCGTAGTGAGTTGGCAGTGGGACTTCATTCGAAATACGAGAGTTCAAATCCTAGTCGTTCCATTTGCGTTCATAATTGGACTAATACCCTAGGAAAAGGTATGAATCTCCACATTTCCTCCAGCTATTGGTTAAATAGCTAACATTAGGCTATTAAGAAAACAATGCGTGTATTAACCTTTTTAGGTCATTTTATGCAATCACAATCTGTAATAACAGAACGTTTTTGAAAATTATAATCAATCTTTTTCAAAATCTGATGACTGATGTAATTTCTCGGTCATATAGTCTAAAATAAAAATGAAACTAAAAAACATAAGATTTTAGTCATAAAGTTAGAAGTAAATAAATTAATGTTATTCTTAAGCAAAACACGGGGTTTATTATTTTTCATCATCCTCATTAGTCGACATTCGTCACCATTATGGGTTTCACGAACCCGTGCCAAACTCCATAAAAGTTTTAAATAGTCTAACAATGACATGGTCGCCAGTCTTACATCATTTTATCGTGACACCACGGTTGCTAACTAAGGTTTAGATAGCCTCCATTCACCCTAATCGATGACAGATTATCCCGTTCCAGATTTCAACCTAATGTTTTTTGATTTTTTTTTAAATATCTCGCTGAAACATGTAAACCATAGCTAAAGGGGATGAGGGATTCATACCTTTCCAAGGATGTTAATCAATTTGTGAACTAGGATTCAAACTCGTGTACTACGATTCTGAAGATCAACTGCCTACCCACTAGGCCACTAAGACCTGTTATTTTTACACGGAAACCATTTATAATGATAGTAAATAATCTATATCATTTATTTATGGACTGTTTGGATTTCGACCAAAAAATACTCTCGAGTCTCATGCCAGCAGTGTATGAAGTGTAGGTTGATGCAATTTCCCATGGAATATTGATGAAGGTAATCATGGAGGAACACCTAGAACAAGTCAAATGTATAAATGGTGAGCAAAGATCAATAGAAATAAAGATAGATAAATAAGAGAAAGAGAAATAAAAGCAAAAAGGATTCTAGAAAATTTGACAGAATTTCTTTCGTTTAAGGAGAATATTAATCCTCTTTTTTAGGATCTTTTTTCATTTTTGTTTGGTTTTCGAACGAGGACGTTTGTCTTTGAGTCTATTGTTTTTTTTATGTATTCCCTCTTGCTATCCAGATGTTTTCGGTTCTCTTTGACCATCTTCAGGGATTGATAATTGTTATCAGTTACGTTCTTAGTGTGTTTTGGTCTTGTTTATTTATTTTATTTTTTATAGTCTATTATATATTTTTCCTATAGTTTATTTGCTAGTTTCCGTGTCTTAAATAAAGGGGAAGTCCATTTATCCTAGTTGTTAGACAGTCGTCCTTCGGAAACATAGTACGCGAGTTCGAATCACAATCGTTCCATTTGCATTAATAATAGGACTAATAACATTTGAAAAGGTATGAATCACCAAATTCCATCCAGCTATGGGGTAATTGGTGAATATTGTGTTATTTAAAAAAAAATACTACGTGTATATACAATGATTTTTTTCTTGGTCTTGAATGACCTAAAAGGTTGATATGCCGTAAAGCACCAACAAACGTCGGGATCCAGAAAAGATACATGAGCAACCTCAGCAAACGTATTTAATGCAACCAATGGAATTTAGTTTTTTTCTGGCAACTTTTTTCAATACACATTACTTTGAGTCTTAACATGAATTTCTTGAAATATAAAATTCAATACATTTTTCCTGATCGATTTTCTTCTTTTTTCTATCTTCTTTTTTTTTTCTTTTCTTTCTGTAATTTTTTTCTTCTTGCGTAAAATAATATTCTTAAAATATGGAAATTAAGGCACAGAAAAAATGCGTTCAAAATTATCCCATTTACTTTCAAATTTGCACTTATACGTTTTGAGAAGGTATGAATCCCCACGTTCACTCCAGCTATGGATTAAGTAGTACTTATTGAGAAATTAAAAAACTATAATTGTTCTCAGCATTAAATGACACTAAAAGGTTGATATGCTGTAAAACAAAACAAATAAAATTGTCCAATCTGGTTTCTTATGATACATTTTCTCTTTTTATGTTAATTGTCTGTCAAAAAATGTACATGGTAGCTTTGAAAATTTATAATAAGGAAAGACTGATAGACCGATCTATTTTTTAGTCTTAAAGATACCAAGTGAAGTTACTTTTTGTAACTCATTTCTAACTGGAAAATAATAGTAATATGAATAATAGGAATAAAATATTTAAAATAGAATACTGCGATACGACTATAAATTGTACTAGAGTCACGTACTTTAACCGTTTAAATCATAAAACAAAAACATGCAATACAAAACAAACCCAAAATAAATGATTCATCCACCTTCCAGACCAAGAGGTTTATAGGACTTTAGATTTTTCATTCTGTAGTCTAACCAAGACAAAATAAAAAAAAAATTGGTAAATGAATGCCAGTACTTCACAATATACACAAAAGTATATGAGCCGTTGACTTTGTCTTTTTATTAAGGTAATAAATATGCACCAAAGCCAATTGGATTGACTTGTGCTTAAACTGGCTTGGTATTTTTTATCGGTTGCTAAATATTGTCCCACTCTGACAAAATGGTTTTTCACAGTTTTTTCACCAAATTAATCACTGCCGCTGATAATCTCGCCGTTATGAGGTGTATATAGATTACGGTTTTAATCATCTTTGAATCTTTTATTCACTCAACCCGAGGTTCGACATAATTGAAATAAAAAAAAGCTTTAACTCGTAAATAAACTTAAAAAAGCAGGTTTATTTTAAATAGGAAATATATTCTTCTATTTTGGGAGAATGGTTTTTATAGAAAATAGATTTGCTGGGTACGAAATAATGTTAAGATGGAGCGGGTCGGGTGGAAGGTGGATGAGGAATGTTGTTGCTAAACCAAGAACGGTTGATTCGAAATTCTATCTTCGAAATCTGGAGACATAATGATTTTGAGTGAGCAAGCTCTTGCTTAAATGATAAATTCACCAACCAAATTTCATTTGATTACGCAATATCTTACTATCTCTACTTCACCTCTTTTATGTTTCTTTTATCTGACATTACAAACGAAAGATCAATAGTGAGTTTTGATAAATAACAAAATTTATTACTGCGTCGTCTTATGTTAAATTATTTTCTGCATCGAATCCCCATTTGAAAAAGTAACAGTCTACAAAGGTTTGTGTGAAAGGATACAATTATATAGATTCTTAACTTCAGGGAACCGAATTACGCGTTCTGCTAAATTTGTCATAATTCTAATTTTCAAAAGTGTAACAATTTTTTTCTCTGTCGGTTCACGCTCGTCGAACCGAAAAAGCACTAAATGGCTTTTGTTTTGAAAATATGATACGAAATTTCAGATCGAACCAAAATGTTATTTCTGGCCTTTGAATTTTTGTTTCATACAACAACTTTGATCTTTGCTTAGCCAAAAGACAACTCTCAGATATGAACAAATTTGATGCACGAGAGTTGACCTTAATTTCTAAAAAAATAACTAATACAATCGTTAACTTAAAAATATTATTACTCTCAATACTGAGTGTGTCGGTTTATCAATCTCCACAGACTATACATATCACTTAGAATTGGTAAAAGCCTGGGCTCTAGAATCATGTTACACAAGTTCAAATTTCACTCAAAACCATTGCCTTACCATAATTTGTCTTAAGCCGATGGGGCTCATTAACTCGGGAGAGTAACGCAACTAGGTGAAGGGCAAAACTGATTATAAAAGTCAAGTTATATGATAGGTACATGAAAATGGCCTTGTGCCTACCTTGGATTTTTGCTCAACTAAGTAAATATAATATCACTTAGAACCAACTTTGAACAGCAAATTTCAATGGTGTATTAAACCCCGAACATCAAACTATTTTACGAAGGGTAGATATTGCCCCTCTGTAATAATTCATTTACGATGTTTTATTAAATTATCGTGAAAAAGAGCGAATATTTTGGCATTGAATGGTTTTTCTTTTCTGTTAACAACTCCAGAAACAATGAAACTCATAGTAGTGATTAAAGTAAAATATACTGGAAATGTCTACGTAGAGTGTTCAAATATTTTTTTTATTTAATTAATTCATCTGCAGAACAACAGATTTATTATGACAGGACCCCCAGACAATTTACTCTGTCGACTTCTAATGTTTGTCTGACTCCGACTCCAACTCTATTTATCTAAAGAATAAATGATGTCCTCATTTGACTACCCACCAAGGCTCACACAGGCCATTAAACTACACGTACTAATTGAGAAATAATTATCTAAAGATAATAAATAATATAATAACCTAATATAGCTGAAATTACATTTTTTTCTGTCTTTTTAATTTTGCAAATGTTGGTTCAGTTAATAATTTAAATGTGTTTCAAGTCCACTTTACTGATGAGGTCTTAACAGGCCGTAGAAGCTTGAACTTGAATTGCTATATCAATGAAGGTATCTTTTATACGACTATAAAACCATTAGTACAAAATTGAATACACTGTGTTGAAGCAACATTTAAGTAAAAATGAATCAATGTATTAATTTGAAAGATATAATTAGGTTTCTTCGTGATTTTCTCTCCAAATTGGCATTATTTGTCTTCTAGTTATAATGTAATAAGATTACTGACCTCAGGTCTTCGATTGAAAGGGGATTCATTTCACTTATTTGGCAAGGGACTGTGTTTATTTCAAAGTGGTACAACACATTTTCCTGATTTTTCGAAATAAAAACGAGAGCAACGCTAGATTTAGTTTCCGAAATAGACAATTATTATATGCGTTTATATCTTCAAAAAATCTTATGAAAGATAAACAAAAAATAATTTGAAACAGATAAATTGCGAAATAGATAAAAAAAAATACGTTTATAGAAACTTAAACACATTTTTTACCGACTCTTTAACTTTATTCACACTATTCCTTATATAAAACAAAGCTTTTGTTTTGTTTTTAAGTTAGGAATCGTAATTTTATTACAAATTTGATTTTTATTTGGACTAAACCAACTTTATTCCATTCCAGAGTTTTCAAAGTATCATTTTCAAATGAGTGAAGTCAGATCGATGTTTGAACAATCATAATTGAAAAATTTTAATTTCAAACTATTTAGCTGGCTCAAGAGTTATCCCTTTTTTGGCCAAAAAGATCATTGTTGTGATTTTAATATTCGTTACCACAAAATGTGATTTTGCCTCAGACCCATACAAGACTGGCAACCACTTACAGCCACTATACAATATATCTACACAACAGTCGATAGTTATGTATCTTAAAATGTAAACACTTTAGGCGCATTTGAATTACTTTATTATCCCTGAAAGCCGAAATTCACTGCAAACAAACAGGAGGGAGCCACTCCCGAAACGTGGGACCCCCAAAGAAGAATTACTAACTGCTTTTCCGATAAGGAAAAGACCTTGAATAGGTTACATTATTGACATCCGGATTTGCTTCGTTTCTTTCATTTACTAATAATTTCTTTCATTTACTAATAATTTATAATTAGAATTTATGATGAAAATATTCCTACTTTGATAAATGCAATCAAGAATTAAAATCGTATTTTCCCTCTTGAAGTGTGTGTATTTGAGTTTTTCTTTAGATAAAAACTATGTGCATCTTTTTCACATAAACAAAATCCACTGATTCCCCTAAAGGAAAAAGATGCAGGTAATTAGCACACGAAGAAGGAGATTTTGTGGCTTTGCAAGATTTCACCGTTTTGTAAGCCGGCTAACGGCGCCATCTTGTTTCTTCATGAGATAAGGGGGCAAGTCATTAACTATTTTCCCTACGCGCGTAGTAATTCTTTCAACACGAACGCTAATCGCTGGACACGGTTTCGTAGCGGTGATTTCTCTTGCTAAAATACTGTTTACCCAATAACTAATAAAACTGGATCCCTGCAATTCATGCTTTTCAATTTCTATTTTAAATATAGTTTAAATATTGAATTTAAATGTAGTTTAAATACTAAATCAAAATCTTTTTTTCCTTCTCTTCACTAAAATACTTTCATAACGTCTTCACTTATTTTAAACTTTTTTTCCTTTGTTTTTTCTTGTTCTCTTATTCCGTGCTAAAGCCTACTGAAATCCTCCTATCTAGCATTTATAAAATTAATTCTCAGAGTTCTTGTGCCAAAGAACACAACCAACCAATCTATGAAAACCCTTCACTGAATAGAACTCCATTTTATAAACAAAATAATCAACTGAATAAAGGTGTGTTTTTTTGTGTTAATTTTTTTGTTTAGTATTGAGCGAAAGTATCGAAATCAATTTTTCTGTATTTTTCATGTTAATACGTTTTTGTCACGAAAATAGATAGTAATAATGAATTTATATATATATATATATATATATTAGTAGCGATAATTTGGATTTAATCTTTATTTTCAGACTGTTTAATTTACGAACAAAAAAGTAGACAAGTAATTTTATTCTGCAATCAATAAATAGCTCTTAAAACTCACATTTGAATAAATTTCTTTTTTTTTTCCTTTTTTATTTTTTGCTGAGGATGTTTATATTTAATTATTAGTGTGCACAGATGCATGCAAAAAAGAATATATGATGTATTGTAAAGCATGATAATTTATGGGCGGATAGTGTGATCGATACAATCCTAAAAAATAATTATCTAAATTGAAAAGAAATTTCCAAACACATTCAACAGCTTTTTATAATTTACTGTTTCAAGCTTGGGCTTTTATTTTACATTAAAAAAAAATTAGATGATGAAATTTATTTCAAATATTTTTATGTGCATTTGATTATAAATAAATATACAAGATGTAATAGGATTCCTTTTTTGATGTTCCAAGTTGGATATTTTTGTTTTAATACAAAGTTCCTTTCGTCAACCATTTATGTGTTTTATTCGTTTATTCGTTTTACAGAAATATGGGATTTGTTAAAACGACGTTAACAGAAAATAATGAACTGGGCCATGCTTAACTGACCCCACAATTGTGAGAATTTTTTATAGCTTAGATGTGAAATCATGCAGAAAGATACTAACATGCTCTGTTAAATCCTTGAGGCACATACAACAGTGTCGTATTTCCTGTTTCGGAGATATTAGTATTTTTCCAAGGGGAAGGATTCTAAGGAATGGTGATGGATTTGATTAGTTTGCAAATAGGTGAGTGTTTGGGTTGAGGGCTAATTTTTTTTCGTATATTCGTTAAGCTGCGTTAAGAAATCCCATAAGGAAAACAAAACACTTTTTTGTACTAGCGTGATTTCACGCCTAAACTATAAAATTACCCAATTGTGGTGGGGGCGCAAGTCCTCTAGAAGGCGCATTGCTCTTTGGAATCGCAGATTTATTGTAATTAGAAAGATTAAAAAACAAACAATAATTAGGGTTTACTGGAAAATAATTATCATAATTGTCGTTGAAATAAACTCATTTTTCCAACGTGACTTTACCGCAGCATAAAATTATTTTCTATAAAATTTATTTTCTTGTTAAATCTTTTACCATTTTTATATAAAATTATGGATGCGTGTAGTTAAAACCTGATGTAAATATTTAGACTTAAATAAATACTGATACAAAAAATGTTAAGACGAAAAAAAAGGAACTTGTTTTTGCTTTCACTAAAACTTTTTTCCCATTTGACAGATCTGACAAACGTTGATATACCTCCTTATTTTCCAGAATACTTTTTGTAATAGGTATATTCTTATGTGGAGCTGATTCTGTTTAGCTCAAAGCTCAATCTGATTAACGTATATTGCTCAGTTATACAAATATAACTAATTATTTAAACAAGTATTATTAAAAAATAATTTAATTAACTTGTTTGGATATTATAAATTAGGGCCATGATGACATTCATTTCTTAAGAGTATACTTTTTCATATCTTTAGTCAATAAGGCTGTAACATGAGTATTTTTTAAAATGGTATATTGTTACACTCTTACTAATAAGTAAAGAATTAAAAGAATTGAGAAAATGAATAAATTAGTTAAGTCTGTGAAAAAAATAATCTTTAATAAAAGCATGTTATTGCAGACCTAGTAATATTCTGCCCAGATATACTAAATTGAAAGTAAAAAAAAACAAAAAACATGACTCTATGAGACACAATATCAAAACAAGCTGTGTGTTGTCTATGTTAATGAGAGTTAGATAATCACAGTTACCTTTTATCAAGAATTAGGTACACTGGATTTTTCTGGTAGTAAAATCAAAAAAGACAAGAAATGAAAAATAATCCATGAATATTTTTAACATATTCAATGAGGTTCATTATAATGAGTCTCCTATCAAGATAGTAATTGCTCTTGTTTGAACTTTAGTTAATTATTTAATTTAATCTGCTTGAAAATAATTAGAGAATTGCACTCGGTTTATTTTAGCCTAGTTAAACATTGAAGCTCTTTAGATTAAGCTCGAAAACTTGGCATTTTAGTTCATAAATACACATATAGGTTTGTTTTTGTTACTCAGTTCTTTTTGCAATGTTACATAAAACTTATATAGTGTTTTTACCTACATACCTCTATGTAATATTTAGTTATATAATCAATCTACTTTACGTAGCGAAGATGGAGCATTGGTAAAATCTCGGAATCTGTAATCGTAATACGCGAATTCAAATCCCAGTCAAAACCATAACATTCACTTTAAGCTGCATCGGGCAGATGGGGTTGGTTATCACCGGAGCGCACTCATCTAGGTGAAAAGTGGCGCAGGATGCAATAAGCCCGGGTAAGAGCGTGTAAAAATAGCCTAGTGCCAAAATTGGGTTAGTGCTCACCAAGTAAATGTATCTATATACTTATGAGAATCAAATCATCGTGTTTGCATGAGATCCTACATCCTATAGCTTTTTAAAAAATAAAACGACAATAGTTGTTTTAAAATAAATCTTTATAGGTTGACCTGTTCAGAAAAAAAACTTTAATAGTGTCATTAAAAAAAATATTTAAACCCCTAAATTTGCATATGATTGCTACTGCCTTTTTACATAATAGGCTTCGTGAATTGCCATGGATAAAAAAAATTAGAAATGAATTTAGTATTAAAAAAAAATAACTGTGTTCCTAGATAAGCTTTCTTGATTACCATAATAGCAAATCGCCGGCGCCGGGAAATACTGCTAGTATATATTAAATTTTTGCATGTTTCAGTTTATGTAAAATATTATTAGTTGTGTGAGTGTGTGTGAGAGAGAGAGAAAGAGAGTGAGAGAGATTTTCATCATGTGTGGATGTTAATATATTTGTTGGTGCCTGTCACCGTTTACATCCTATTATTTGTGTGTATATATATATATATATATATATATATATATATATATATAAATATTTCATTTGCGGTTATGTCTGTGTGTGTCACTGTGTGAATATGTGTTTCGGTAGGGGTGCCCTATGTTTATTCATCTGTAAAATGATGACACTTTTAACCTGAAGTGGATAATATTCCATTACTTTAAAGACTACGCGTGCATTAAAGTGGAACAATTTATATTGACCATAAAGTCTTTCTGATAGTAATTTAATACAACCGAAGAAGATAACTACTGAACACTACAGTTTGTCAAAATGGAAGTTTGGTTTCCATTTTCAAAATTGAAAATTGTTCGATTTTTTCAATTTTCTCACTTGGAAATATTTGAGCTAAAACATTTAAATCACTTGCCAAGTTGTAACTAATATTAATATAAAAGTTATTAATACAAAAGCATTGAAAGAGATTAGTTCTATAAGCTAGAAAATGATTTTCCAATTCTCAGTGGAATTCATTCTGTTGGCCAGAAGTCAAGTTTCTTCCTTGCTTAGTCACAATCTAGTCTTTTAAGATTAGTGCGCGTTTACACAATGAAGCCGGCTTTACTGGCGAATTTCCACTGCTTCATCATGACTGGTTTCTTAGTTTTTTTTTCTTCACTTGATTTTTAATTTCCTTATTTCTTTTTTGTTTTTCTTTCAACCACTTTACCATTTTCGAATTCTGTTTTCATTATTTCTTTCTTTTAGCATTCTTTTTATCCTTTCTTTATTTTAAACAATCCTCTTTTCTTAGCCAGTCCTGAAAAAGTCAACTTGGAACAGCGCATAAGCAATCGGACTTTAGAATCTTGATAATCTAGTTCGAATCCCAGCCGTTTTGTTTGTGTCATATTTGACAAAAGTATGTATCCCTACACCCCCTAGCTATGGTTTATATAGTGTATAAAATGTTAGCCAAAAACTACATGCGGACTAAAAAGATCATTTATCAAAAATGGTTGTTATTTGCACTAAATGACCTGAAAAGGTATGAATCGCTTCATTCCATTCATTCATCTCCTACTCGTATTCGAGTATTGCGTTCTGTCGTCAGTGGGGTGTGTGCCTATGTAATTTATGGCTGATCAGTCCGATTCTATGGCGAAAGAGCCGCGGACAGTGTTCACTAATTCCCTTCAACTATGGATTGAATAGTTAGTGCAAATTGGATTTTTGGTGGGGGGGAAAGAACGTTTATAAATATTATATTATTATAGTTCTCAGCATTAAATGACCAAAATGTTTAATATGCCGTAATAAACCAAAATGATTAAATCAGTCAGTGCATCATGTTTTTTTTTTCTTTTACTCATCCTCCTCTCGAACTTTTCGACTCTTTACCCCTGTTTTCTTCGTCTCTTCTTCTCCTCTTTGTCTTCTTCTCCGTCTATTTCCTCTTTGTCTTCTTCTCTCTGTCTCTTTCTATCTGTCTACTCCCTGTCTCTTTCTATCTCTGTCTCTTTCTATCTCTGTCTCTTTCTATCTCTGTCTCTTTCTATCTCTGTCTCTTTCTATCTCTGTCTCTTTCTA
>JAUZSX010119625.1:0-17830 GCA_034780655.1 Idiosepius hallami
TATATATACACATACATACACACATGTGTGTATGTATATATATATACATATATACATACATACACATGTGTATACATATATATATATATGTATATAAATATATACATATACATACATACATGTGTGGAGAGAGACTGGTAGAAATAGATCCTATTCACGCAGAGGCTCAAGGAAAATCAACAATCTATTGAAAATAAATGAATCAAGTGAATAATAAATGAAAAGTGATAAAATGTTCTATTTTAAACTTTTATTGAAATAATTTTTTTAACTAAATTAAATAAAAACCTTTGTAAAAACACTTTTTAATGTATTGGACTAAATGTTAAGATTTGAATTATTGATTTTTAAAATTTACTTTTAATATTGATTTCTCCAACTTTAAACTCACTATTTTGACTTGAATTTTGTCTGTTAAAGGTGTTCTGATGCTGCTGCTATGCTGGCAAATATTTCCCAACACATGCTTTACATAAGATCAACTGTTGGTTATATTGAGGATCAAGTGAAATTACACCCAGAAATTATTACAGAAACCTATGTAAGTAATAGTTTCATGTTTTCATTGAATTTTAACATTGACCACTTTTTCTATTTACTACACAGATTGATTGTATAAACATTTTTTAATCATTAAACATAATAAAGTATAATTAGTATATTATACCAACCCAGTAGTTATATTTCATTTTTATTTTTGAGATGAGGCTTTGTAATTCAGGAATTTGGATTTGACTTTATTATTCAGACTTCTGTCTTCATCTTAGTAGTTTTTGATGTTTCTACACTATGTTTTGGCCTAGTTCACCTCAGGCTGTCTTCAAGTTGTTAACTATGACCTCAGATAGGAATGCTGGGTCTCGTCACTGTATGACTAGTAATCACTGCGTTCCATAGTTGTGGTCTATCAAACCACGTTTTTGACCAAGTAATCTCTCTGGCCAGCATGGATAGGAATTGAAACTGCTATCTTCTGACAATGATCACCTGGAACCATTGACACTCCAACACCTCTGTCCGCTGCGCCACAGGCCCCGGAAGGCGATCAAGGTTGGATCTTTTGATGTAATAAATCCAATTATTTGTTCTTCTTAGTTAGGTCTGAACTGAATTTTCAATTTTATTTCAAAATTACAAAGCCTCATCTCAAAAATAAAAATCAAGATGAGGACAAAAGTCTGAATAATAAAGTTAATTCTTAATTCAACCTAGTAGTATTTTAAAATAAAGTTTGTATATTCAATTTTAATTGTTTTTAATAAAATTATTTAAAATACAATGTTTTGCATATGTTCCTCTAGTCTTTATCAAGATCTGTTTGTTATCAGAAGAATTCTAATAATTATTTAGGTTAAAAATTCTATTAGAATGAGAGTCTGGTGATAATATCTCATCTTCAAATGTCACTTAGAATATTGTTTATTCTACATTTCACCAGTCAATCACAAAACTGACCCAATGTTTAAAAAAACATATGGAAAAGATATCAGTTTAAAACAGCATGTTGAAATTCAACCTACCATTAAGAATTAATTACATGTTTTGATTTGCTTTACTAATGGTTATTGATTACAGATCATGATATATGACCTATCCTTTGTTATAAAGTTTAATCTGCCTTGCTGTTTAAGCGGTTGTTGAAGTGATAAATTTTTTTCTTTTTTTTCCTCTTGTATTATTCTAAAAGTAAATGCCATAGTGCAGACTATTCATAATTATCATGCCCTTAAATGAAGTTCTATCAGTTCAATTTATCATTAAAACTTTTTTGTTTTTGTTTTTTTTTTTGGCAAAGAGGCTGAGAGCTGTGTATTGGGATGAATAAATGCTTCTTTTTCAGTATTTAGACTATTAATGTTCATAATACAGGATGACTTTTCATTTTTTTTCTTTTATGTACTTTTAAAATAAAAATAACTTGTTTCCAAACATGGCTACCACAATTATTGATGATTATGACTTGAGTTAAGACTGAAGATGTTCTCAGATGATATAAAATTATATATGCTCATTTTTTTACTGGAATTATTTTTCTTAACTAACTGTATTAATATGACACATACTTAGCTGAGCACCAAACCGAGTTATATACAAGGCCAGTTTTATGTGCCTATTATTTTCCTAAATTTTTAAAGATTATATTGTTCTTCACTTTGATGAGTTACTCTCCTTGAGTTGACAGGCTTCATATACCAAGGTTTTAGAATCAGTGTTTCCCTACACTTAGATTAGTTAGTATCTCAAGTTAACGAGCCTCATCTGCCCTAATTAAATTACTATAAATACAATACTAACTCTATCTAGATAATAACTGGGGAAGAATTATTCTTTCCAACAGTTGGTTAAATACTAATTCCAATGTTTTCCCAACAATATAGAAATAGTTTCAATGGGAAATAATCCTAAAGGATGATATGCTGCAAAAGAAAGAAAGCTAGTTTTTATTGTCATTATCTAATTAGAGTTGCCAGGTATCTCTAAATCAACAATTTCATTGATTCAATCCATGCATGTTCAGTTACATTTCCTTTAGAATAAATACCATTGGGAAAGTATTGAATTTAACATCACTTCATTTTAGCCATGGTATTAGCTTTACTATGAGGATTATCTTGCCATGTGTGCCACAAATTCCTTTTAGATTTATGGGGGAGGGGGGCAATTATTTTAGCTAGAGAGCCGCATAGTCAGGGCTAAAGGCAGTGGAGGGCCACATTAATAACACTTGTTAATTAACATGAAGTTTGAAAAATGTAATAAAAGTATTAAATTTAATAAAAAAATTAAAACAAATGATTTACCATGGTTTTATTCTGAAAAGTAGACTAATTTTATCATTCAATAGAAAAAATGCGTACTAGCATTGAGAATGGCTAACACACAATGTGTCATTTTTTTCAAACTAATAAAATGTAGCGTACTGCACACAACATACATGTCAGGTTGCCCAGGCCCGGTCTAAGGGAACCAAAATTATGATATATGAATTATTTTTGTCAGTAGATTTTTTTGTATTTATTTCTATTTATGGAACTTTTATTAATAATGCAAGAAATACATTAAAAAAAGATTATTCTTTGTTAAAATATTATTTGGAGGAGTTTGGTACCGATTAGACTTTTTTTTTCTTTTTGTGATGTTAGTAATGTTCTGTTTATTTGAACTCGTTAAATTAGGCTCAATGAAGTAGACTTAATGAACTTTATACATCTCACCTAATTACTTTTGCTAAGTACTTTAAATCTCATTTTTGTAGAGGTTTTCCTACTTGTCTTTTCAACAGTTCCTATCTTTGAATGAACAACAAACCTTGTCACCTGGTTTGATCAGTCGCATTTAGAACCAACTAATGGAGGTCTCAACTAATAATGGCACAAGTCAACAAATTGTGTCGCTTGCTCACTTGTTTATAACAAAAGAAATACAAAGCTACACAAAATCTTTTGTTGTCCATCGGCCATTTTCCCAAATTGTGTTAATTTGAGAAAAACAAAAGGAATTAAAAGAAAAAAAACAAAGATTTGGCTAATATTTCTGCTAAAAATAAAATAAATTCTGAATTCTTAATGAATTTTAAGTTTGAAAACACATTTATGTAAAAATAGACTCAAATAAACAATGATAACTACTTACAAAACTTATATTATAAAAAAAAATAGGATTATTATTATTATCATTTTTAGTAACATTAATAACCCGTTTTATAGAAAACTAGAGTTAGTAATAATTTATGATAATTTCAAATAAAAACTATTATAGAAAAAGAGAAATATTGGTCATTATAATAGTTAATACATTGATGAATAATTATATCAAATATGGAAAAAGAAAACTATTACTGCAATAGTAAATTCTCTGCTAATTTCATGATTATCATTCATGCTATTTTATTTCTGTGGAGAATGTGCAGTAGCCCTGTGTGCATATGGTTGAATGGATTTTAGGACTTGCATTTATAATCAACCAATACATATATATAGAGCATATCTATTATAAGAAATTGATGAACTGTGTCTATTTTTAAGAATCCGACATACATATATATATTCAAAATTGTATTTCTTCTAAAGCATCATACGATTATTGATAATAAATATTAAGTTTTCTTAAGGCCATAATTATGCATTAAATGTACCAGTTAGTAATATTTCGGAGATATAACTCCATTTTTAAGCTACTGGGGTCTTTTGTGTGTGTCTTTCGTTGTTATTCTGTTATATTCATTGCTGTTTCAATAGTGATAGTTGATCTTTTTAAAATTTACATCCTTTGTACATATATAAATTTGTACGTATATACACTTGTGTTTGTGTGTGTGTTTATATATATATATATATATATATATATATATATATATATATATATATATATGCTTCTAGTTATAAAATAAACCCATTGGAAATTGTATAATATATTGTATTTGTTTTGATTCAATTAATTTAAAGTGTGTCCAAACTGATGTTACTTGAATGCTTTTTTTTAAAATCTAGGATAACAAATTATTAAAGCATCTTCATCATTACATGAAAGAAGCACAACAAAATACTTCCAAACTATTAACTCAGCTTGAAGACTTTGATAGTGAAATCAAAACAGTAAGTATTACATTTCTATACTTATTTTTATTGCTAATATTTCTTGATTTACTTATTTGGACATTATTTTTGGCTGAACAATTACTATTTAAATTGATCAATTTTGAATGGTTAAGGGACAGAAGGTTTCAAACAGAATGTATATAAAAAAATGGAGTAAAAAATATGTGTAATGATTATACCAGAGTTAAAATTTATTCACAAAATGCCAACATGTATTTTAAAACAGATATATTTCATTTATGAATGTCAAAATGAAAATCATTATTACAGAAATATTATGTTCAATTTTATCATGTTCAAAAAGAGTCAGATTGTTGTTGTTTTGATTCTGGAAAAAAACACTAATACAGAAGAGATGTCAATATAAATTCAGTATTTTTTTTTTTTTTTGTAAAATTTGCAAAACACAATTTAAACTTGGCAATTTTTGTTTTCTTTTAAATCAAATTTGGCTTAATTTCCTGATATTTTTACTATATTGGTTTCATTTTTGACACTCATACATGAAAGTGTCCGTTTAAGCGTTTAGTGAATAAGACTTCAACTTAGAGATTCTTATTTTATTAGATTTTTATACAAATTCTGGTTATGCAAGACCTGTCTAAAAAGTATCCAATCTTTATTTTTCCCACTGCACCACTCTACACAAAAATACTTTTTCTGTCTAAAAAGTATTAGACCTTTATTTTTCAAACGCCTCCTCCCCCACACACACACAGACTCGTCCCATTTGATCTAACATTTCTTGGACAATCATGGTGTTCCAGTCGTTCGCCAATCTCCCTACTCTCTAAACAGTGCTTCTTACGACTTCTGGTACTTTCCAAAATTGAAGACCACACTGAAAGGTTCCCATTTTGAGAATAGAGAAGAGATAATGCTCAACACAAAGTTTATATCTCCATTTTCAACAAGATTTTAATTCAAGATATTTGTTAATAAGAAATTAATATGAACTCTTCTTCTTCTTTATTATAATCTTATATTAAAATATTTTCCTTTTTAATAATTTTATTTAAAGATATTCTTATTTATAACCAATGAAGTAAAAAGACTATGAATTTTATTTCAACTTATTTTAAAGTTTTATTGATTTACTATTGAACTTTTTTTTTAATTATATATATATTTTTTTTCCGAATAATAAAGTTAATCCTTTTTTTTTTACTTGGTATTTTTCTATTAATTGCAAGATTTTTTTTTTCTTTTCAGTTAACAAAATTCAAGACTTTGGAACCAATTGCTTGCATAACAGAATCAAGTCTTGTAAAAAAGCAACAATTTCTTCCATGGTTCCATATTTCTGCCAGTCCTAAAATTCTGATGACAATTTCTGTTGCTCTAATAAGTGTTATGGTTTGGAAGAATAACAATATTGTGATTGATAAATTCTCTTTGATAAAGGCTTATTTACAACAATGACCTTTTTACAGGTGATCAAAGTGATCCCACACCATCCAGCTAAAATTCCAAAATTTCAAAACAAGTCTGTGATAATATAAAAAAAAGAAGAATGACATTTTTGTTTTATAAACATAAATCTTTCATCATTTGTTAGATGTTACCATTTTTTTTTTAAACAATTCACAGCCTTTTTATTTTATTTCCATTCATTTTTTTTTCTTTCCTTCTCATTTTTAAAATAGTCCTGTCCATCTTCTGCTTTTATACATTTTCTAATCATCAACATTCCCATACACAGTATTTTATATACTTTGTAATAAAGAGAATTACTGGGTTGTATTTTGGAAACAAGAAATTTGATTATTTCTGTTTATTTTTTTTCTTCTTTAATGTTTTCTTTTTTTTCCCTCAATTTTTACTTTTAAATTCCGTACCAATTGCAAAACATTTTTTATATGAAAGGTTGAATGATTAAGGAAAATTTTATAAAAAAGGTTGCAATGGATTCTTGAGAATTATTTTAAGTAATTCTATATTCAAAGGCAAAAATGATTGTATTAAGCTGTTTATTAACTACATATCTGTTGAGCAAAATTTGAATAACATTTTTGATACAACTATCATAAGAAAACTTAGTTTATTTGGCATTTTGATATCTTAGCTTATAAAAAACTCTAGGAGTTTTTTTGTTAAGATTCTGGTAAACTTAAATGTACATACTTCAAAAAAACTTCCTCAGTAACATAAAGCTTTTATAAACGTTTTTTGGACTATTGTCCTTATCCTTATTATTCTCTGTCTCACTACATTTCAACCAAATTACCTTTCAATCTTCCTCAGGTGACCTACATTGTTAACTCATTTTTTTTAAAAATCTATCTTCTTTTTTTTTTTAAATTAAGCTTTTTTTTTAATGGAGGATTTCTTTTTGTTGTCGATTGTTTTTGGTTTTTAAAGAAAAAAAAAATCAATACAAAAATCCAACACTCAAATCATTTCCAAGTCGGATAATAGATAAAAATAGATAAATAAAAAGGAGAATGAAAGTCTGAATATTATAAACAAAAATAATAATCATTATTCATTTCATCACACAAGCAATATACGAGGTGGGCCAAAAGTAGGTACACAGTTATTAAGCCTTTTTACATGGTTTATAAATGTTTTTTTTTTGTCTTAATAGCTGTTTGTCAATAAGAATGGTTTTTAAAGTTTTACTTTATTTTAGTAATGGCCAAAAATTTAAATTCAGAGCAAAGAAAATGGATATTAATGAAGTATTGAATGTATGAAAATACTGAGACAATACATACATGATGTGAAGAATGGTGCAATGTTGGTGGAGGACATTTTGAGTAGTTGAAGCATTAAATACTTTCTGTCTATTTTAGAAATTATTATTCTTGAAAAATAAACCTATTTTTAGACTAGTTTTACTTTTCATAATTGTATACCTACTTTTGACCCACCCTGTATATCCATTGTGCCTATAACAGTGAGGATAATAATCTAAATATTGATAATGATTATAGTTTTTATTTTTATTATTTATTATTATTCGGACTTTTGTGCTCATCTTAGAAGATGGCCTAAAGGAGACTAGGCCGAAACGTAGTGTAGAAAAGCCTACTAAGATGCGAACAAAAGTCCGAATAATAAAGTTAATTCCTAAATTACAAAGCCTCATCTCGAACGTAATGTAGAAACATCAAAAACCAACTAAGATAAGGACAAGAGTCCGAAAAATAAAGTTTATTCCCAAATGATAACGATTACTGTTTAATTTCTATCATTCATTTATTTCCTACCATTCAGACTTCAAACTCTTATTTATGTGTCTTTTTGTTTTGAATAAACCTTGGACAACTTAAAGAATAAAAGGAACAAGCACAAAAAAAAACGAAAAAGAAGGAAAAACAAACCCATAACAGAATAGTTTTTTGTTTTGTTTTTGTGCGCATGTGTGTTGAATGTTTTTCTAATTATTCCAAAAAAATAAGAATAAAAGCCTTGATAAAAAATAAGAACAGACAAATAAAAAAACAAAAAACTTGTACTGGTTGTACTTTTAGCCCTCCTCTGGCGTAGGGGGAGGGGCGGTCTTCAGGGGGCATTGGGGTTAAGATAGTCATGCCACAGTCCCGCTCGACAAGCCAAGATTGTCTCATGACTTAGATAACAAATACACGTCTTTTTGCTTTCGATCGGATTCGATGTTCGGAGAGCAAATATTTAGATAACCTCATATAAATCTAATTCATTCTTTTATACGAACAAAAGAATCATTCCTTTCCCAAGAAGGTCTCGTCGGATAATTAACACAAGTAATTAGCTTTTGTACTTGATTTTCCTTGACTGAAAATAGGGATAATCCCTAATAACAGCTGTGAAATTCATTAAATATACAAGGTTATCAATAGTCGCTCTTAAGTATAATAAACTAGAAGCATTGAAATTAATATAATGTTGGAAGTTTTAAATTAATGTTTTAAATGCAAAATTTATAAAACTAGAAGTATTACCTGGCCTTGGTGATTACCTTAGTGCTTCTTTTGTACTCATTTTGATATACGTTTTTATAATTCTATTTTTCACCCGCCAAGAAATTTTATTTTTTTTTATTACATTACCAATTTTTGCCAATGCTTTGATACTCATTTTGTGCTTATTTTGATCCATTTTTTTGCAATTTTGATTATTTTTTCTTTTTAAGAAAGTTGCAGTTGTATTTTAATACTTTGCCAATTTTTGGTCTAAAGGCTTGAAATTTGATCTTTGGGGTATTCGAACCTATGGAACGAATTCAGTATGGTTTATAGTCAAAAAAAAAGAAACTGCTTGGTGGTCAACCTTGAAAAATTCAATTGTTGTAGACCCTTAGTATCAGCTGTGTTGGTAATTGATGTGTCAATATAAATGCTATTTACTAAAATAAATTTCGCCTTCCAAAAAATTACGGCAATTTTTCTTAACCCTTTCGACCGATATATCAGCCTGTATAACCCTAGGCAAAAAAAGACACCAATATTTTGGTTTTTCAATAGAGTGGCTCTGAGTGACTAGATGGTAATTTTGCTAAGTCAGGGTTGAAAGCATTAAAGAAATAATCTTTGAATTACAAAACACTCAAATCAAAATGAGCTCAAAAAGAGCATCAGAGTAACTCTAGAGCAAGGCCAGTCAGCACTTCTAGTTTTATATGTATTGGGTTTAAAACATTAATTTACATAGAGAACTGATTTGACACAAGGTCATGTTTTATGGGCTCTCTGATAGGTAATTTCAGGCACCAAACTATTATCAAAAATAGTTCTTAACAGGAAAAAGTTCTTAAGAGTAAAGCCTGCTACTAAAAAATGCCCGTTTTTTCCTTGTATATTCATAATTAATATTATGTGTTTTTCTCATGGATTTAAACTTTTTTTTTTTAGTCTAGAACTACCATTTAATTTACAATTAAGTGATTTAGTCGGACTTCAGAACTTTAAGACATGAGTTCGAATTGCAGTTAATCCATTTACGTTCATATTTGAAGTAATACCCTTGTAAAGGTATGAATCCGCATTTTTCTTCCAGCTATGGAGTAAATAATGCATATTGTGTTATTCAAAAAACTACGTGTGAACAAAAATGGTTTCTCAAAAATGATTGTTGATATGCCGTAAAACTGAACAAACAACAAAGAACCCAAAGGAAAAGAAAGCCCCTTTTTTTAGTAATGCAAGAAATAAAAGACCTAAGAAAAAATAGTTTTAAAGTTAAGGAGTCGGTAAATAACATAGAAATAGAAGAGAGACGAAAAGATAGTTGGAATAAGAGAGAGGGGAGAGAAAGAGAGAGAAGAAACAGACGAAGAGAAGAAAAAAAGGGAATAATTAAACGGAGGAAGTGGGAAGAAAATGAGAAGGAAAAAAGAAGAAAGTTTGAAGAATTGAGAAGGAAAATAAAAGAGGAAAACTAACGGTATTTATATATATATATATATATATATATATATACACACTCATATACTTTTTCCCTTTCTTTTTTCTCTTTATTCTTTTCTTCTATTTCGTTCTTTTCACCGTTAGTTTTCCTCTTTTATTTTCTTTCTCAATTCTTCAAACTTTCTTTTTTTTTCCTTCTCATTTTCTTCCCACTTCCTCAGTTTAATTATTCCTTTTTTTTTCTTCTCTTCGTCTGTTTCTTCTCTCTCTTTCTCTTTCGCTCCCCTCTCTCTTATTCCAACTATCTTTTCGTTATATATATATATATATATATATATATAAAAGCCAAAGTAGATATTTAAATTAAAATGAAAGGTTTCAACCTTGAGCAATCGCTATTGTTGAGCGCAAGTGTGCAAATGATCCCACTGATCGAAAGGAGAGGGATGGTGGAAGATTTTCTTTAAGTGAAATAATATATTTGATGAGCAGCACCAACCAAGTTTGGTCCAAGGCCATTTGTAAGGTGAATGCAATGGTTTTTGACTGGGATTTGATGAATAGTTGGAATATGAAGAGAGAGATAGAGACATAGATAGAGAGGGGAAGAAACAGATTATATATATATTTTTGGTGAGCAGCCACCAACCAAGTTTGGTACAAAGCCATTTTCAAGGTGAATGAAAGCTGCCTCGGGCAGATGGGGCTCGTTAACTCGAGAGAGCATCTCATTTAGGTGAAGGGTAATACCAAATGTAAAAAGCCCGGATAAGAGCAAGTAAAAATGGCCTTGTGCCAAACTTGGGTTGGTGCTCATCAAGTAAATAGACAATGAAAGCAATATTAATAAAAAGCTAACAAAAGTTTTTAAGGTAATATGTTCTTTTTGTGTAATAGGTTTTTAAACGGATTTTTCAACTGTGACATCAGTTTCATTTCCAATGAAAATAAAGATTAAATGAATTGAATACAACGTAGATCCTTGATTGTAGTTCCATGAAATTAAATAATTTCAGGGGTTTTTTTACGGATTATCAGTGGTTTTGGTGGCGCAAATCACGGATTATTAAATCTTACGACAAAAAAAAACAAAAACTGTTGCTACGCCACACTGCTCAATGGTTGAATTCTTCATGCACGATTTTAACATGTTCACAAACAAACCCAGCATCCCCTTGGGAAAGGCATCAATGACCTTATTTTTTCCAGCAATGTGTTATTAAACTATACAACCAGTGTTGTTCAAAGAATGTGTTTCGCCAATAACAATAATTTTTTTCTTTCTTGTGTTCACCCGCGTTTTTTTTTTGTTTTTTTCAGATAACATAGTATGCACTATTTTTCTACAGCTGGACAGAATTTCGGGAATCATAACTTTTCCAGAGGTATTAAACCGAAAATTAACGTAACGACTGGGGTTCGAACTCTCATATTACAAAGTCCGACTGCCAATATTCTGTCGAAAGTAGACTTCACCTTTTTTAATTTTATCATATATTTGAAATATTCAGTAGCATGTTCATAGTAGTTGATATTTTTTTCATTTTTCAACAACTTTGGTGAAAAACTAGTTGAAAATATGTTAAAAAGAATGAAAATATTTTGCTTGAATTATTTTTTTTCTAAATTTGATATTTTTCCGTTTAAATTGAAAATACATTTTTCAATAATTTCAATAACTGTTACTTATCTTCTACAACTATAAAATTGACCTTGTGCGTGTGTCTAAGGAATGGTCTCTACTCATCTACTTTGCCAATTTTTAGCCTAGAGAGTTAATCTTTAATATATGGTGTATCCGGACTTGTGAAACAAATTCGAATTGGTTTTAAGCCGGAAAAATAGCTAAGGGGTCAAACTTGAAAAATTGGATCGGTAACGTTGTGAACCCCTAACGTCTGCTTAGTGGTTCCTAATCCTCATCCTTCTCCTCCTATTTGCTATTTTTCTCCCTCTTTCTTCTCTGTTCCCCTCTACCTGTTAATTTCCGCTCAATGAATCTTGGCAAAAAGCCGATATTCAAGCAAAATGAATTGACAAATAAATAAAACGAATAATAATTAAAAAAAAAAAAAAAAAGCCTTTTGTCTCCAACGACAAAAATAAAATAAAATAACACATAAAAAAACACGATCAATTTTCCCATGATCCTCTATTCCTATTAAACTCAAAGGTGCACATTTTAATCACCAAAAATACTATCTCCGCCTTCAAAGGAAAAACCCTCCTCGTCACTCCAACTTTTCTTCTCTGCTAAAATAATTGACGGTTTCCGCTCTTCTTTGCCTAATTTCCACGGGTCGTCTCTTACCCGCCCACCCATCTAGCCCAGCCAAAATCACGACTGGCGCACGTAATGTTCTGTCCCCAACCCAATTGTCTCCAAGCACCCTCCACTGCTACCCACTTATAAGACTTGCCACCTTCGACATGATTTCTCACACTTACTACTCAGAACAGTAAGGAACACACCATGAGGTTTCATCTCATAATGTTGATCGCCTGCACACTCTTGGCAACAGGTAAAAAAAAAAGTATCTTTTTTTGGTATTAGTGTATTTTCGCACATGTGGGTGTTCATATACAGTTTGAACTAACTATCACTAGAGATGACGCCAATGGGTGTTAAAATTCAGTATTACCCTGGTATTAGTGTATTTTCGCACATGTGGGTGTTCATATACAGTTTGAACTAACTATCACTAGATATGGCACCCATGGGTGTTAAAATTCAGTATTACCCTGGTATTAGTGTATTTTTGCCTACATGGGTGTTCATATGCATTTTGAACTAACCATCACTAGATATGGCACCCAGGGGTGTTAAAATTCAGTATTACCCATATCTTAATATAAAAACTATTAATATTTTCTTACAAACAATATTAAATTGGGCGTCGAGTTGGTAAAAAGCTTGGACTATGGAATCGTAGTACACGAGTTCAAATCCATTGTATCTATAATTAGCAGATGAGTCTAGTTAACTTTGGAGAGGATCTCATCTAGGTTAAGTGCAACACTGATTACAATAGCCCAAGGAAACAACACTGCCTTGTGGGCCTTGTTACGTCAAAAAGGCTAGGAGATGGGAACTTTAAATCTGACTGCTGCCTTGCAGTTTTCCTTCAGAAAAAGGCAAGCCTGGGCAGGGATAACCACCCTGCCATGTGAAAACAAAAAAACGTTACAAAATAAACTCAAGGAGTCAACTCTACACTCCACGAGCGAGAGAACTAAATAAAATACAAAATGAATATTCAATTAATGAATTGGAATTAAGAAAATATGCAATCAAATTATTAGGGATATTCCAAAAGTAATGCTTTTAATTTCTTTTTTTTTTTCCCCACTCAAATAGATCAGAGGGGATTGCAAATTGCATTGTTAAGATCGCTTATGCATTCATGAATAGAAATTATGAGGGACATTCCAAAAGTAATGCTTTTAATTTCCTTTTTTATTCCACTCAAATAGATCAGATGGGATTGCAAATTGCATTGTTAAGATGACTTATACATTCATGAATTGAAAGTTTTATCTCTCTGTTGCAGGCATTCACTGTGTGAAACATAGAAAACATGGACAGGCTTCAGAAGCAGAGATGCATCATAACTTTTTTAACTTATTCAAAACATGAATTGTCATACTTTTAAAATAGAGCCATAACAAACACACACAAAAAAAAAATAATAACAAAAAAACAATTACCGTTTTGTGTAAACTGCACCTTCTTCCTTAATTTCCTTATTCTCTGGTTTCGGAGGTTCATATTCTTCTTCCTCAACGACAGCTGGAGGCGGAGCTAAACAAATTATTTTCAAGTAAAAAAAAAAAAATCAAAAAGAAATTTTACTTATTCATAAATAAATTTGATTTTAGAAAGAAAAAAAAAAGAAAAAAAGAGAGAGAGAGAGAAAATTTACAATTAAGAATTAAATAAAGACATTTGAAATTAACTCCCTTTACTACAAAATAAGAAGCCTTCATTCCTGAAAATTTTAACTTAGTTCAAGAAATTTTCAAACCCTAAAAATCTAGATTACAAATTTTTACTTTTATAATTACAGAAGTAGTTTAATGAAGCAGCAAGTCTTTTAGAAATATTACAAATTCTTTGACAGAAAATGCTTTATTGCAATTATAAGAATCAGATTGATGTGTTTATATGAGACCCTACATCCTGTAGCTATTTTAAAAATGACAAATGCCCAGCATTCTTTACCAGCCTGCTAAACCTAAACCAGCGACTACTCAGAGCCAACAAGTAAGAAAAGCAATAAATAAAAGTGAATCTTGAATAATATTTATCACAGTAATCCTTAAACCTTCATTTTAAAATTTTCTTTATTCCTTTTTCGCAACTCATCTAACCTACCTCGCCAGTCTCAAGTTTAACAACGTATAAGGTTTTATTTATTAATTCTCTATGTCTGCATCCTAGGGTCCCAACACGTATAAATATATACTTTTGGCTTTGGGCAGCGACGGTGGAGCATTGGTAAAAGCTCAGGCTCTGGAATCGTATTACGAGAGTTCAAACCACAGTCAAAACTATTGTATTCACTTTAGCAGCCTCAGGCAGATGGGGCTCGTTACCTTGGGAGAGCAGCTCATCTAGGTGAGGGGTGACACCAAATATAAAAAGCCCGGGTAAGAGCACAAAAAAATGGCCTTGTGCCAAACTTGTTTAGGTGCTCGACTAAGTAAATATGATATACTTTAGGCTTTGTATATTTTGGCAGAATTTCATCATTCATGAATATTTTGTTGAAGAGGTTTTTTTATTCTTCTTTTTATGATCTTTCTTTGCTATAGGGTCCAGATTTCAGATGTATTTCCCAAGTGTACCAAACTTTTTCGGTCTGCCTTGACCATCTATTATCAGGGTTGGAGTTGTCCATTCCTACTTAGTGATAGTATTTTTTCTTGTTTTCTCACAAGATCCTTTGCTATGGGGTCTAGAGTTCAGATGTATTCCACTAGTATACCAAACTTTTTCGGTCTACCTTGACCATCCATTATCAGGGTTGGAGTTGTCCATTCCTAATAAGTGATTGTAGTTTTTGTTGTGGTATTGCATATAAATAATTTTCTCCCGTTTGTTTAACCCGCTAAATTTTCCCGCTATTTTTTTTTTTTAATTTTTTTTTTATCCTTGTATGTGAGCGTCAGAATATGATTCGGTTGCTATTGTCAAAGTTTATTTTATTGATGGATGGATTCTTATTTTTGATTAATAACGCTTTTAACATTATGATATAATAGCAAAAAGTTTTAAAGAAAATCAAGTGAATGAAATTATTGCTCAATTCTTTTTTAATCAGTTATAAACAGCAAGTTTTTAGAAATGTCTACTGAGTATCTTATTTGTGATAATAAAAGTAATTTTTATAAAAAAAACCAAAAATTTTTAGCTTTTTTTCCCCTATACAATTTGGATTAAAATATCATTTCTATTTCTATAACAATATAATTTATTTCAGTTCAAAGAATTTTTATAAAAGAAACAAAAACTAAAAAGAAACAAAAACTAAAAAGAAACAAAAACTAAAAAGAAACAAAAACTAAAAAGAACTGACATTTCCCTATTTGGATTATAATATTATTTCTATAACATCATTTATTTTAGTTTTTGTATTCACAACAGATTATAGATTAGATTTTCCACTTTCTTTTTACCTAAGAACTTTTAATATGTCCTATTTGTTGATAACAACATTTAGTCAATCTTTTGTTAGTTCCTAAATTGAAGGCTAGTCATTGTCTTATTGTTTAATGGAGCTCAGCTGATCCAAGCCCATGTACTTCAAGTGTTTGAAAATGAAGTCACTAAGAGGATTAGGCTGATATAATAGAATCAAAGATGATCAGGAGAGAAAGAGAAGCACAGTGTTTAGATGAGGACTGTAAAAACAGAGAAAAAATAAACAAAGTGTGTAATTAATTACAACAAGTAAGGAAAAACCATTTTATCTCTGACAATTACTAAAAAGGAAAGGATTGTTTGGTTTAATTAAAGACGATTATCAGGATTTGACCATTTTATTTTCTGTTAGTGTTTATTTGCTTTTTTTTTTTTTTTTTTTGATAGGAGTTCATTTAAGTAAATGATTGCTTATAGGGTTCTTCAGACCTTTCTCTTTATCTTTCATTTAGTGTTATCTACACAATGTTTCAACTGATCTACTCTTCGGCCTTCTTCAAGTCATTGTAATTGCACAGGGTTCTTCAGACCATTCTCTTTATCTTTCATTCATTTTCATTTAAATGGATTCATTAACCAACAAAATTACAGATTTGGGGGCTCTGGAAATCCAAGAGCAATTCATCAATTCTTCAGTGGACTTCTTGTATGATATTCCTCAGAGTATTTTTAATGCTGAATTTTTTTGATAGAAGAATTATTTTAACCAATTTGCAAAGTTTTTTTTTGTAGTAACAGAGAAAATATAAAAATGCATACCACATACAAGTCAATAAAATCACTTTAATAGTTGGTTTAGTTTTATTATTATACTGCATTAAGGTTAATTATTAATTGTTATGTTTTATCCTTATACCTAAATGAGTTAATGAGCTTCTCTAAAGTGAATGCAGTTGTTTTGATTGGGGTTTTAACTTGTATAATAGGATTCAAGAAACCAATCTTTTACCAATCCTGTAGTTTAACTGCCTTGTGTGCCATGTCAAGAACCTTACACCGTAAAACATATCCTGCTAAACTACAAAGACCTCCAACAAATACGAAAGAAATACTACCATGAAAACAATCTAAAAGACCTTTTCCACAAAGTAGACCCAAACAATATCTTAAAATTCCTAAGAGAAACAATATAATATAACATAATCTAAAACCCTAAAAAAACACAAATTTAAACAATTAACATATTCAGCATTAAATGACCCATGATGGTTGAAATGCTTGTTAAATAAACAATCCAATCCATACAATCCTGATTTGTTTTGAGAAATAAAAAATAAACTTCACTTTTGGTCAGCTTTTCTTAACCTCCTCCAAAGAATTTCCTTTCCAATCAGCATGAAATTATATATTATCCAGATATGCAACAGTGGAGCATTGGTAAAAGCTCGGGCTCTGGAATCGCATAACGCTAGTTCAAAAATCAGTAAAAACCATTACATTCACTTTAGCAGCCTCAGACAGCTCATCTAGTTCACCTAGATGAGCTGCTCACCCATAATTTAAGAATCCCTGATTTATTACAATAATAATTGGATTGACCTACCCGTTCATGAATTTAACACTGAATTAAAAAAATCCCAAGTATATAGAGCACATAAAAATGGCCTTGTGCCAAACTTGGTTTGGTGCTCTACCAAGTAAATATATTATCCAGATATGTATATTATATATAGTGCTTACATTATTCTGTGGAATATATATTTTTTTTTTTTTAACCTTTGGACTCAGACTTCGCAAAATTCCCAACTAATCCCAAATTGCTGATTTATATGAGGACCCCATATTAGGGTCGATATATCAGGTCTTTGGGGTCCAAAGGGTTAAACTTGCAAAACAAAAATTACCCCAAAATCTTGTTGCAACATAATTTCTTATATTCCAGTGGCAGATCCACTTCTTCGCTCATTGCTAGGGCTGTGACAAGAATATTCTTTTTATGTAAGCATATTCTTTGCATACAGAATAATCTTTTAACAAAAAGCATATATGTTTTTAAAAAAAGAATATTCACTTAACAAAAAGCATATTTAAAAAAAATTATTTTTACAAAAAGCATATTTTTTTTCAAAAGAATATGCTTTTAACTTTAAAAAAATGCTTTTTGTTAAAAGCATATTCTGAAAAAAAAATAAAAAGAATATGCTTTTAACAGAAAATATATTCTTTAAAAAAAGAATATTCCCGAGAAATAAAAGCAT
>JAUZSX010119841.1:0-17822 GCA_034780655.1 Idiosepius hallami
ATAACAATATCTACCTATCTATATCGGAAGCAAGTATTGCATAATATTCGGCTTTAGCATAATAGATTCACACATTTGTAAAAATCAATACGAATTTTTCAGAATCGAGATTCCAAATAAAAAGACAAAAAATAAATGTTTTTGTTAGGTTGACAGATAAAATGCGGAAGAAATAGAAATCGAGAGAAGACTAAATATAATTCTATATTATCTACTCTTTCTTCTTCCGAAGGCAAACCATCAATACAGTTTATAAATCATACATACGTACATCTAAATTTTGCACGAAACAGTAATAAATTGACACACAAACATATTCATGATTAATTTCAGTCAAAAAGAAATGATAGTTTACACCTCTATAAATATAGAAAAGAAATGATGAATGCATTGAAGTTATTGCGTAGATACTTTTCAATTTTTTATTCCTAATTTTCCTGTATTTATTCCCTTTTCTGCAATACGGCATTCATGTATTCGACCTAAAATTGGAGAAAATAGAAATTTTAAATTCCAAGAATATACAAAACAGTACAACATAATGATTTAGAAATAAGAACTTGTAAATACTTGAGATCTATCAAATGACAAATTTATTCCAGTAAAATTTCAATTTCTCTAACGTGTCGACTTACGGCTCAGGTAGTGGATTAGATTGATAGTTTTGTATAGCGACAATACCAACTAACTTGGCAGGATGTGGCCGAAAATGTAGAGTCAAAATACAGCCAAAGATGTCTGTCGAATCGGATTACGACTAACAAACTACCTGTCGTCTTTAACCGATTATATGCTACTCTCCTCGTTTTAGGACAGTCGATAAAAGCACAAATTATTTTACATGACTGTAATATTGAATAACTTAACAGATTTGCATCATTTACTGGCATTGTAGTTTATTAGGTTCAACATTGATATTAATGAAGACAGCCTTAGAGTGGTTTGTTATTTTTGTTCCATAAATGGTGTAAAATGCACAAGTAAAGTCAACATTTTATTTTCATCTCTAATTTATTGCATATTGAATTTTAGAACTTGAGTCTAAAATATAGTAATTTCTTAATGTAAAAAAATGATGTGAGATCTATTATGCCACCCTTTGTTATCTCTGCAATGATTTATATTCAACCAACTTGTGAAAAACATTCCTTTAAAATTGCAAAATAAAAAAAATGGGATAGAATGGGTTACATAATCTCTCTTTAGAAAAATATTGACAGTTTTACAGTTACATTCGGGTAAATCTAATATATGGTTTCTAATTTTGGAAGGGAAATTTTGTGTCTACACCGTCATGTGATGGTTAAAATAAAATGATCGAAACGAATAAATTTAACGAAAAATAGTCATGTCAAGTGTTGTTTTTGTTTCAATAAATTAAACGAAAAAAATTAAATGGACAAATAAATACAATTTATGAATTTACTTTATTATTCGGATTTTTGTCCTCATCATATTAGTTATTTTTCTTTTTCTACACTAAGTTTGGGCCTAATTCCCTCAGGCCGTCTTCAGGTGTTTTTTTAACCGTATCCTCAGATAGGGATGCTGTGTCTCGTGACCGAATCCTCAGTAATCACTGCCTTCCATAGTTGTTGTCTATCTAGTACATTTTATTTTAAGAAAAGTTATTTTACAGAAATAAAATAGAAAAAATAAACTTTAATTCACAGAACAAAACAACCAAGAAAATAAATTTCCTTCGTTCAATTTATTCAAACCAAAATATGACAGTGTAGACACAAAATTTCCCTTCCAAAATTAGGGACCATAGTTGAGATTTACCCAGCTGTTACTGCACAATTACCAAAATATATTTTCTCCATCCGTTCCAAGTGCACGCGGGGAATACCTCTATTCACATCAAAGTATGGTTCACGTATTTATTGAACGCGTCTGCCTTTGTTTTTCGTAAAGAGGTTGAAAGACTGCAATCTGTTTCATCAATATTGTAATCGCGGTCAGTGTCACTCAGTACCGGTAGCAACCAGTACAATAGCGTTATCGTCTGTTTTTGATGTTAGCTAAAAGCCAAAAAACAAAAAAAAAAACAAGGAATTATTCAGAGTTTTATACTGAAGAGCCGTAATGGACAAAATGTCTTTTATATATAAAGCTAAAATCTATGCACACATACACACACACACACCCGCGCATATGTTCAGTATTTTTTGGCATCAGCTTCTTATTCAAGGATACTTGGTTAAATAATGCGCAATTACCTGTTCTCATAATTCATTGATAAAGAAAACTGCATCTATTTAACCAAATACACTACTATATACATAAAGATAGATAGCTAAGCGTAGACACGGGGTCAACGGCCATTGATGCCGACCTGTTTCTCGGCTGCGCTGTTACGAGACCCAAATGCTTTAGGTCTGATGAGCACACAAGGGAAAAACTGTCATCAAAGGCCGTTGAGTCCGTGTCTACACTTATCTACTACATGGCCTATCACCGATATTCACTACTCTAACTATAGGCAATCTTACTCTGCAAATTAATATATAAATGTTATATATTTGTGTAGTAAGGTTACTTAAATTTATATTTAGAGTGCTCAATATCAGTGATAGAGCGTGTATATTAGTTAAGTGTAGAGACGGAGTCAACAGCCTTCCAGGACTGTAAGGTTCTTGCTTGCATGGTCATCAGGTGTTGGAAGGGCGAAAAAAACCAAACCCATTGTTTTTTTCAAAAAGTAATTTGCCCTTCCAATTTCAGCATATCCACTGTCTGTCTGGATCATGTGAGCAACATCATATGACACATATCTTTATTTCAAAAATGGTTTTGATTATTTTTATAAGGAACATGACAATATTCAGAATAGAATTTAGAACAATCGATTACTCTTTAGAAGTTTTCTTGACGATAGATTTTTTTAATGCTCATGAAACATAATTCAGATTTTTCAACGGTTAATTTTTTTTTCCCAGGCTGAAAAATTCAATTTTTGCAAATTTTGATTTGATTGGAAATATTTTTTTTTTTTTTTATGGAGACTGTTTTTCAATCATAAATATCTTTATTATTTGCCAATTGTCTGTTGCATAAATTATGAATTCCAGGAAGCAGTTGAATTATATTCCTTCTTCTTTGTTGGAATTAGTTTTAGGGAAGATGTCTGAAGTTTTTGTAGTCATCTAAATTGAATTTTTTGACAACGCATTGGTCACTACCCAACTTAAATCATAGCTATATGATATTCTTGGAAGATCACTCATTCATACAGCCACTTCCAACTCAAAATGGTGATATGCCCAATCTGTTACTGTAAATGTTAAATGCAGTAGCCTAACTATAATAAAAGGCACACGGGGCTGTCTAATCAAATGTCACCTTAGTAGGTCTCGCATCATTATATGCTGAATACAACACTTCTGAATAGATCTGTTTAAGCCTTTTGATTTAATCCACTATGGAACATAATCCTGCAACGACAACATCTGCCGTTGTTGTAGTTGCTGTAACCTTTTTTTTTTACAGAATTTGGTTGTTAGCCCTATTCTAAGCTCCAACTTGGAGGACCAGTACATTACCTTATATTCCTAAGTGGTCACACATTTTAGTACTAAACGGGCTTAACGTTGCTTAACTTCGGTGATCTAGCGGGAACCAGTGTCTTCAACATGACTTGACCGTACATCTGAAATATATATAGGGATAATCCATTAAACCCAGTTAATAAACTGGTGGGGCAACAGTTTTTTTCTTGAGTTTTACTTATTGGAGGTGTGGGTTTAAACCAGGAGAGTTATTGGTTACAGCATGTCAAATTAAGAAAAGAGACAAAACATTCATACAAGTAGATTTTTTTAGAGCAAGGCCTTCTAAAGGCACTAAGTAATTACATAATATGATAAATAAATCCTATTTTCAGATTATTTTTGCACCTTAGCCTGGCTGAAAAATTTTATTGGAGTCACTACGTGTCACCCCATACTTATTTACTGCCGCCCAGGGTTACATTTATTTACCAAATATTTTTCCAATTTTTATCTAGATATTATTGTACTTGGTTGGATTATTGGAATCTCGTCGAATATGCTAATGCTGTCTGACTGTTTGTGGTGATTCTGTAAAGATTAGCCAATTCTTTTGAAAAATTTTCTATTTTACAAGAGAACTCCAAGTTCTCTTTTAGTTCCTTCTGGTAGCCACAGGGATTATTCGGTCTTGGTTTGCATTCCAAAAGACAAGTTCAGCAGAACCTGACGTGTTTTGATTAAGGTGATATTGGTTTTTCATCTATCAGGAATTATAAGTTGCGCAGGTTTAGAAGCAGTACTGTACTACTCTGGGATGAATTTCGAGTAAGCAACCATACGTGGAACGTGCTGGGATTTACAAGTAGATTGGTTTTCAATCCTAACCAAGAAAAGGCAATTGATTACTAAAAGCCTAAACGCACTTATGTTAGTCAGACTGAGAGAGAACAAATAATAACAATAAGGATACTCTTACCTATAAAAATACTACAAAGTGAAGGACACCACCGAAATGTAACGAGAATATAAACTCAGTTGAGGGCTCGGTAATAAACAGTGTGTCCGAAAATTTGCCGCGGAGTAGAAGATGGAGGACATTTCCAGCATTTATTTTAAGATAATTTTAAGATAATTTTTTATACTGTAAATAAATAAAACCCTTTTGTTGGAAAAAATGTATTGTCTAAATGATATATAATAAAATTTAATTTAAGTTTATTTAATTTTTTATATAATAATACACGGTAACTTATTGAACAACTAGAGTATATTTTTTGCTTCATTTTTATGAGTTACTTTCGCTTCATTTATCATAAGTCATGTTTTCAAATACTTCTTTAAAAATTTCCTCATTTTTATAGTTCATTAAAAATCATTTAAATAAAACATTTGAACCACCATATACGCATACATTATAAATCGGTTTATATTCATTGATAAGTTTTTAAATTATATCTAAATATATCAAAATACTAATCGATTTTTTAAACAATTTAATTCTTAATAATTGTTAACCAAGACGACTGGACGCCATCCTCTGTTGTAGCCTTCATCCGCTTTCCGTGCCGTCGTGTCATCCATTTAAACCTATAACTGGAGGGAAGATCGGGCTTCATACCTTTCCTAAGGGTATTAGTCGCCATGTCAATGTAGACAAAACAACTTGGATTCGAACCCGCATAGTACGGTTCCGAAGTCCGATTGTCCATCCACTGAGCCACGTCGACCACTTTATACGAATTAACAACTTAAAGATTAACCCAATAATCCTTTGGTATTAATTCTTCATAGTTTTTGCAACCTGTTGAAATATTATGTTAACAAATTCAAACATTCATTGAAAATCCATTTAACATCAATTTTCTATTGATTGAGATTAAATAATAAATTTGAATCAACGAATTTATACTAATCTTACCTATTGGAAATAACATCTAACCGCTCAAATAAATGTCAATCGTTGATTAACTCAAAATCATCAACTTACGTTTGGTTGGCAATTAAACTCAACTAAAATTTACCCCAATAAAATTCATGATTAACAACACTAATTAGTAAAACTATTCAATGTAATAAGTAGGGTTTTCTTTTGCGGGAATGCATTTGTATTTACAATACAGAAAAGTTTTACTAAAGTTGCCATTTCTAAAGCAATTAATTAGGAAGAGATAAACTCCGAGTTGAATTATGGGTTTTAAACAAGACCAATATAATATCTATAATCACCTAATACTGTTTGATTTAATGTTTTGAATGGTGGCTATAAGCTAGCAAAGATAAACTTTTGGAAGCAGTTCCGTACTGCATCAGGAAACGTAAATTAATCTGGAAATGTAGAATGCCTAAATAGACACATGATTACACTGTGTGTGTGTGTGTGTGTGTGTGTGAGAGAGAGAGATAGGGTGGGAGTGAGAGTGAGTGAGAGAGAGGATGGGAGTGAGAGAGTGAGTGAGTGAGTGAGAGAGAGGATTGGAGTGAGTGAGTGAGTGAGAGAGGGGGATGGATGGATGAATGAATTGTATACTGGTTTTGCCAAAGTTTCTAAAAGTAAAAATCAGACCATTAATTTTTTTTTATTTCAACAGCTTATTATTTCATCGAATAAGCAATTAATCTCTAACTAAATAAAATTGAAGTCACTATAAATTTTGACTTAATGATTTGCCAATCTCTTGTCACATCGATATTGGAAATAGGAAGAGTTATTGGATCGTAAGTTTTTTTTTCTGTAGTTCTAAAAGTTGCTGTTTATTGCATCTCATCTATTTTTCAGTTATACAAGATACATAATGTACTGGTCTGGGCTTAAGAGCTCAATAATTTTATTTTCCCAGAACTGAAAATTCATTGAAAATTTATCATAACCTTAGGATTTATTTAATTTTCTTTGTATTAATAATACAAAAATAATAATTGCTCACCAACAAATACGCCGAGATGCGATAGCAGCATCTGAGCGAGAGAAGCAACTCACATGGACATGAGGGGGCTCCCCAGCGCCTGAAATCCCGCAAGAGCTTCATCTCAGTCGCAAGAGCGGGCAACTCCTATCGTTCCCAATGATGGAATGAGTCTAACACGGATCTTGACAATGATGCTTTGTTAAAACCCTCGAAGGAGATACCGGCCAAGTCAGACCTTCCCCACAGCGACTGGGTGATGCTTAACCGTGCATGGGCCAAGGTGGTAAAAACTCGAGATAACCTCTCGAGTTTGGGCTTCATGCAGGACGCGTTTTGCCCATATGGCCCTGCCGAGCAGACCATCACTCACCTACTCACGGACTACTCACTTAGCGTGCTTTGCACTGATGTTGACTTGAGGGATACAACGGTCACTCACTGTCGCTTCTTCTCTAGATAGAGTGGCACGATATGACGAGGAACTCAGCAACTCAAAAGCATTTGGTATAATTTGTAGACCATACCAAGAAAAAAAAATAACTAAAAAGAATCAATCTGCAACAAGTTCCAAGGCTCATTCATTAGTGAATGGTAATTTTCACTCGAGATAAAAGAATGTATAAAGAATAAAATCAGCAAACGTTCCTGGCTACTTATACTAATGCGTGTTACGGAAGCCATTAAGAATTGCTTCACTGAAATGATTTGGGCTTTTTCAGCCTGACTTAAAATCATTTGGCTATTAAAGAATTATTTTTTATTATTATACTAATCGTTAGTATTTGTACCAGACGATGCTTTTTTTATTAGAAGTGGACAACTTAATTTAATAGATGTTATTTCTCATAAATTGAAGTTGATTTTGGTTGGTTGATTTATTTAACCAACATATCAACTCTCGTTGGGTCATTTAATGCTGTGAACTGATATTATTTGTTTAATTTAGATAGTTTATAGCTTTTTAGTTTTTTTATTTTTAGTTATTTTTTGTAAGTGGTTGTTTGTTTGAGTGTATTTTTTTGTAAGATGATGGTGTTTGATTGAGTTAGAGGCTTTTTGGTAGGATATTGTATTATATTTTTTTATATAGTTTGATCTCTTTCAGGAATAAGAGCATGTCATCTGTGCAGAAGTTTTTGAATAAGTCTTTCATATTGTTGGTTTGTAGATGGCGTTTTCTTGCGGTAGTGTAGGTTTTGCATTCTATAAGTATATGTTCAATTGTGTAAACCCTCTTACATGATGGGCATTTTGGTGGTTGTTCCTTTTTTTTAATATGTAAAAGTGAGTAAGTTTTGTGTGGCCAATGTGTATTCTGGATAAAATGACTTGTTTTATTCTTGATTGTTGGGGGGATGGTCTCCATTCTTCTAAGGTGGGTTTAATTTCATAAAGTTTGTTGTTTTGGTTATTATTCCAGTGTTGATGCCATTCTGCATAGAATGTTTTGCTGATTTCGAATTTTAGGTCTGTGTATGGGATGTTGATTTCCAGTTCCAAATAAAGAATTATAATTTAGCTTTTTTGATTGTCTTTAATATCAATATAAAGTTTTGTTGACTGTCCTTATATTATGAGTAATCATTTTAAAAAGTAGTTTCCAAACGAAGGTTTAGGATAAACTTTGCAAAATTACTTCTTGCATAACTAGAGGTAAATGAAGGATTTTTCTTTTCAGAGTGTATTGGTTGATTTCCTGGTGTATGTAGTCATTAATACGTGAACTCAGATATTGCTGTTCAAAATTCAAAGCAGTTAGAAATTAACGCAGCGGTTCCAAAGATAAAATTACCATTACTAACGTAAAATGTGTAAAATTTAACACAAAAAGAACTTTGAAGTTTACTAATTAGACATGAATTTGTTGTGTGGTTGCCTTTTGTTGGCGGCTCTGATTTTATTCAGATTTATTTTTTTCCAGATGCAATAATGAATAAACCGCTAAAATGTAGTCTAATTAGCAATGCAGCTAATTGTTATATTTATCATTGCTTTATTAGATCGACAATTTTTATTTATTCGATGAAGTGAACCATTGAAGTCGCCAACTAAAAAAAAGTTTGCTTATTTTTCCAAAATTCTTCAATGTTGTTAATGACTCTGAATTAAAGGACGTCTTTCTTATGATTTTATCACTCTTTCAAATATTATACATTCTCAATTTTATTAGTCTAATATTTTATTAATTTAAATCTAATTCCGTTCAATTATTGACAGCTAGAATAAAGATGCGGTAGAACCCCTGGAATTGTATTACACGAGTTCAAATCCCATTCAAAGCCATTGCATTCACTTTCAGCTGCCTTTAACTCTGGAAAGTAACTTAACTAGGTGTAAGTATAAGACTGATTTCAAAAACCCGGGTAGATGAGACACTTCAACTCAATGAAAGTAATTCCTCTGAGGAGCAAAACGGAATACAAGAACCCTGGGATATAAGTGTGTAAAATTGACCTTGTACCTTATTTGGTTATTTGATCGAAGAAGTAAATATATCCATGCAAAGTTTTTAATTTTCTTAAGTACCAAGAAAAGGACCTCCTAAATATTAGCAAAAATGCTTGTAAGTTTTTCAGCGAATAGATTACTTCTAATACATTTTTCAATTTCTCAAGTAAACCCATTCTGATTTTATATGAAATAATGGGAAATAATTTGATAGCAAAGTGATAAATTTGCAAGTTAATTGTTGATATAGAAAAATACTAAAATCCCATCACTTGAAAAACCGGCAGTATCCATCGCATAATATTTAAGCTTTAAGTGCAAAGATAAAAAATCTTTCTTGAGTTGTGTATAAATGGCTTTTTGACTATGTAAAAACTATCTAATAATACTTAATAATGTAAAATCAGGACACTTTGCACTCAAATAAATAAATAAAAACCCTGAATTTAAAAAACCAAAAGCGAACGGACACTTATTAGGCAGAACCTTTTTAGAACAAGCGTCGAAAATATTTTTCTTTCGGTCAACAGGACGTTTCAACGAAACCTATATAAAAATACTTTCAAGGAAATTTTAAAACAAGAATAAGTTTAAAACTAATATTGCTCTGTGGAATAAAGCTTAACTAATATTAGTGGCTTTTTTTTATACTTAAGCAGATCAATACAGACAGAGTAAAAAGTTGTTGCTATACTAAAAAGAGAAGAGAAAATGAAGTTGTATTTATTATTAAATATATATGTACATCAAAATTATAAATGCTAGTAGAACTGTCGTCTTTAAGCCTTTAAACCCTAAGAAGCCGATATATCGGCCTGGCGACATAAGGCAAAAGAAGACACGCCATTGTTTTGTCTCTAATATGTATCTCTAATATAACGACTCTGAGTGACTACTTAGTAAGTTGGGTTCAAAGGATTAAGACGAAAATATAATAAACTTGATATAAATTTAACAGTTTATTTGAAAATTTATCCTTAAAATCTGCTGTTATAAATCAGTCCAATCCTGTATATGTATATACTTAAGAAAATCTTTTATGTTACAAAATTTTATTATTGCAGAAAATAGGCCCACTCCCAACGAAGGCATGATAAATTATAGGAATTAAAAGCCAGAATTAACCGGTTTCACCTCCACTAATTTTCATGGGATTTAAAAGGTGAAACATTACTTATTAAAATATAATAATATATCAAAGACGTATGAGAAAAAATATGAATTAAAATCTAGAAAGGAAACTAGAGGCAAATCACATTCAGACTCAACAAGCACTCTATGGTTTTGAGTTCGAGTACCTTCAGTTGAAACATGGAGTGGGATCGGTTTATAACAGAAAACCGATCCGTACTAAAGTCAGAAACACAAGTTCTGCTATTTATTAAATGTCCAGCAATGGCAGAATTATAATTTTTGATTAGTTGGCTACCCCTGGAGGAAGAGTTCAAAATTGTAGGCTGTAGGCGCTGTCTTACTCGGAAATCGAGGCAAAGTGAAGTCCGTGTGATGTAGTTACTACTTCACCTACAATTGTACTGGCAACGGACTGAATTAATATAATGAGTGGAGAGGACATCCTTACGCATAATAGAAATAAACGGTCCGAGTAGTAAGGTTACCCGAAGTTCAGCCGATTAATAAAACCTACCAATGAGATTAGAAACTAATCTAGGTAAATACTCACTCGTAGAACCTATGAACGTTAAACATATCTTGTCTACTTATGTTTACCGTTCTTGGAACTGCTGATAACACATAGTTCATGCAATATATCATACACACACACACACCCCCCCACACACACACACATATATATATATATATATATAATAAATAAAATTATTTGTCTGAATGTTATGATTTCTTACGAAGAAAGTGTGTCATGATTTAATAACTTATCTGAAAAACCCGATCTTTTCTTTTCGTTCCAGGTAAGTGCCTCCAGCTCGACGATGTTTTTATTTTGGGCAGTTTTCCCAGACTGAAAGAATATCCAGAGACCTGAGGCTGGAGACTACAACTTTTCATTTCTTTTTTTCGTAACATTTTTATTCATTTATCAGTTTTTTTTTATTTTTGACATTGAGTCTATTTCGGATATTAAACAAAAAAAAAAAAAGAAAAAATCTTTCGATCTATAACGAAACGCTGAGTCGTCAATTTCCTTCTTGTAATACACCAGTCTATCATTTTCATAGGTCTTTATTTTCATTTTTATGTATGTGTTTAACTCGAGAGACTTCTAACTTTGGCAGTCTCACAGTTATTTCCTCCAAATTTAAATTTAAATTGTTGTTTACAAAATTGTTATTCAAAGTTTTTAGTCATATAATTTAAACGGAGGATAATTGTACGAAAGTACGAAAATTGTTTATTTAAAAAAATTTGAAAGGTAGTTCAAATGTTTCCGAACAACTTTCTAGTATATGAAAAGAGTAGAAATAAACAAATTATCTTCACTTTATTATAAGATAAAAATAAAACCATGAGAATGAATTTAATGAAGAATCAGAAAAGTTTGTTATAAGTAAGCAATTATTTTAGGATGGAGGTCTTTATTTTAAGCCGTATTATCACAGGAAAAATACTTTTAATGAAATGTAAAAGCGGTGAACGTAATATTTTTAATAGTGTGTGAAATCATAAATTTTACCAACCCAAATTGGCCACAACGATTCCTTATTTCAACATAGAATCATGAATTTTATAACTTTGATTTGCTCAGTCTGAAAATCCAACCAATTAAAATTCACCTTTTTATTAAATGCGGCATATTTCTTTGACCGTCAATGATGTTTACGAGGTTACTTTTGAATTCTCACAAATGTACTATTGGGAAAATACTACGAAGTTAATGAAAGTGATATCAACTGTTTCCCTTTTTTTACCACCCTTTACATTTGACTTAAAAAAATTAGAAAAAAACAATATCATGATATTCTACATCACAACTTATATCATTAAATCTTAAGAATATTACTTTTCATGCGCGCATTTTCCCATATATATATATATATATGTGTGTGTGTGTGTATGTGTGTGTGCCTGTTACTCTGGTCTAATAATTATACACGTATATCATTTTTTTCAAAGTAGGTTAAATTTTTAATACACTTTTTTGTGGATAAGGAATTTTATTTATTTAATTATCAGTTCAAAAGAAAAGCATATGATTAATGGTGCATCTTAATAATATAATTCATTCAATACAGCTGTATTATATGCTCAGTTGACCCAAACCTGATGCAACAGCATAAAAACTTTATAGTAACATAGAACTTTAGATCTAAAGCCTACAATTACAAATTTAATTTCAAAATTATTGAGGTGAGTCTAACCAAGAAAAAATGTTATCTTAGGGAAAATCAGATATTTTGAGCAACAATGAAATAAAATGATTTAAATCAATCATGGTCATAGACAAATAGAAACAACACGGCAAGGCGTACTTTTATTCATACATTGAGAATCTGATAGTTTTAATGGGAAATCAAGGAAATCAATGGAGAATTACTGTGGTTATTCTATTCTACTATAATTAATACAAGAGATTAAAACAAGTTTGTGCAATTACGTTCAATTACAGTTGCTCTGGGCTTAAAGGGTTTGTTAACTGGAAAATTAGTTAATGTTGGTGATAGACGTTAGGGTTGAAAAATCTGGGCAGATGCAGCTCGTGAATCCTCGGAGACAGAACATTTGGCACTGTTAAAACTTTGAAGAAGAATTCATACAATTTGGTGATTGTAAATTGTCATAAGAAACATAATCAGATGGTGAAAAATCACATTTCAATTGATAAACTTAGTAAATATAATTATGATTTGCTCTAAAATCCGGAATTGAAGTAAATATTTAATGGTCAACTGAAATATTATTCTTAGTTTATAATATTCTGTAGTTGCGAGTCAGATTCAGATATAGATTAAACAGAAATTTACGTTAATAAATGTTGTTTGAAGAAGAAAAAACACACCTTAGTTTCTAATTTGCATTGAATCTAGAAAATTAGATTCGTTGATTGGTTGAATTATTTAACCCGCATATCGACTTTCATTTGGTCATTTAATGCTGAAAACGGTTTTTAATTGATCTACCTTGTTTAATTGTTTTACTGTTTTTGGCATGTTTATGTTTCGTTTTTGTTCTTTTAAAAATCAGAGCTTTCTATGCGATAAAGCAGACATCCAGATAAACTCTAATTAAAAATTAATCTTTATTAACTTGGTGAATTTTCTAATTGACATATTAAGTCACAAATATGAATAATGGACTACCAAAAATAAAGAAATTGGAAAATTTATAACCTCGTAACCATGACAAATAGCGCATATATACGACTTTTGTCAAATCACAGTTAAGGGCTCGATCTGGTACATTACTTCAGTACAGATAAAAGCAATTTTGGAGTACATAATTATGCTTGTTCCCAAAGTAATGCCTCTTATTTTTTGTTTTTTTGTTTTTATTTCAACCAATTAGACTACCAATTTAATTTTCATAGCTCTTAAACATATGAAAAAATTGATGGCATTAAATTTGGAAAACTGACAAAAGTATTTACTGAATTCCTTGGATTATTTATTAAAACGCGAAAGTATCTTATTAACTGATAATTAAAGAAATAAGTGTGTCAGTATTTTTTTTGTTCATAATCTTAAAAATAAAAACCATAAAAATATATTTTCCTGGTCTAACTTAGGAAAACAAGTTTATATATATATATATAATGTAGAACTGTTAAAAATCTCATATTGATTCAATTCAATCATAACTAAAGAGTATATTTTGGTTATATCAATACGAATATGTTCGATAACTATTTTGGAAAAAATAGTTTTTTTATGCAAGCTGAGACTGAATGACTAACATTGTTAGCAAAACAATTTTTATCCGATTGATGGTCTCCAGAATACAAAAAACAAAACAGAAATCATATATATTTTTATTTGTTCATTCTCATGTATATATATTTATATTCATGTATATATATATATAAGGAATTATCAAGATATATATTTTTGATTAGCGTCTGTTATGCAGAGTGATGCAATTACATTATGGTGATTTTAAACCAACAAAAAAACATTGTCAGACATTATGCGTCAAGAATGAGTTTATAACATTAGAATAAATACTTATGCTTAGTTTTCGCTCTAGATAGATTTTACTAAAAGACATTTTGATTAGTAAATTGGGAATGGGATGCGAATCAAAGGTATATTTAGCAAGTAATATTTACCTGTCGAATAAAAATCATTTGGGCACTGAGCCAGTTTTACGTATTTGTGTTTAAACCTTTAAAAATAGTCATTGCACTCTCTATCAGATTTCATCTTTTACGAGTGGCCCAAGATTAGGGTAATAAACCCATTTCTGTTATTTCAAATCGAGGGTGTGTTGCTCGGATGTAAATGCGTAAGAGCAATCGCAAAACATCAGGTAAATTCTGATAAATAAAACGGCACTATTGCAACGGAGAAATTTGGCCGGAATATGTTTTTGCTCTGGGACTAGCACTGGTTATAAGACAGCACTTTGATTGCCTAATGAAATAGATGTTTATTTTATTTTAAACAATTAATGAGAAAACATCGAAAAAACCCTAACCCTAAGTTTAACCATTTAAAATCATAAAGTATTTAATAAACAAATCTATATTTTTCATCTTAACTTTCAATTGTGTTTCATCTTAACTTTCAATTTATTTTACAATAATGACGTCAATTTCATGAGCCAATCAAATTGCTATCGTACAACAAGTACAAGTCCCCGAGAAAAGAATATATTCCGGCCGAATTTCTCCATTTGCTTGTTCTGCAAAAGGGCCAATAAAACCGCTTGACCTTTTATATGAATTCATTCGGGGCGCATTTTTGTGCATTATAACAGTCGGTTAAATTCCGATGAGCAATGTTCTGCCAAAGTATATTCTTTACATGTTATTTTGTACAATTTAAAAGAATATATGCATATTTTGAACTAAATGCATATTTATGCGTGTGTGTGCACACACATACGTGTATATATATATATATATATATATGACTGTGTATATAGTAATCAATACTTATTTAGAGGCCAAGGAAAACTCTATGACACGGCTACACGCGACATGTTTTTCCAAAGACCCGCCCTGGGATTTCAAAACATTGTAATTAACAATGCGCATCTTGTGGTGTTCCTACATCCACGTGTTTTTAGGCTAAAATCCCTAGTGGCTGGCACTGTGGCAAACGGGGGCCGGCCTTGACAAAAAACTTCTGCTACAAATATCACATATTCGTAGTTTGAACCAAACGAGGCTAGTGTTTTTCGAAAGACACACTTTAGGACAGGTATAGCTTGTGCTTAATCACCTAAAGCCAATATTTTTTCCTCTGTGATCCTCTAATAGAAGGCCTATATTGGCTAGTTGGTAATTTTGCAGTAATCTTTTTTTCTAGGTCGACAAGGCCAATATATAATCTATACAGTGTCCAAGGGCTTAAAAACCTTCACTATTTAGGATCATTATTTATTTAACAACAAAGAAGATAAATATGATAGCGTAAAGCTTTATTTAAGTAGGAGTTTACTTAACACTATATGGATGTTTATTTCATTGAGAAAACACAGTCATGATTTATGAAGTTCATTTTAGAAAATTTTCTTGTATCAGAAACAATCTTAGAATCATTAATTTATAATAGGCAAATCTACGCAAGTATATAACTTTTATATAAGAGTATAAGACACAAACACACCAAGTCAAACACGCCTTCACACATACGAGCTAACTGAATTCGGAGACGTTTTATATATTTTTCATTTCTAGAACGGAGGAAAACGTACGAAATTAAAAGAAAAACGAGAAAAAAAAGTAATAAGAACATCACCATTAATGGTAAACGTACAGAATAATTTTCCCATCATTCTTTTAAAAACGACATTTTATTGACTTCGTCTTTCTAAAAACTAATTACTAGCCTTTTGCTTTTATTTTGTTTTTTAAATGACAAATTTCTCCTTTTCTCTCCACAAAATTGCTTTTTCCCTTTTTAATGTATATTATTGTTATGCAAGAGGTTTTAGTGAAATATATGGTAATAAGAAAAAGGATAGAAGACTTGAATATTTCAATTCAAAGGGGGAAAAGAAACGGAATGATAGATGGCTTGGGTGCAATAAATAATTGAAATCTACTGTTATTTATAAACACAGGCATTTATAATAAAAGCAATTCTAATAATAATAAATGTAATAAACATAATAAACATAGGTATAAAACATTTGATCCTGATAAGGGGTAGAAATGTCAAAGTAAACAGTCATTGGGATGTATCCTAAAAATACACTTCCTTCCTTGGCTTCAATTGAATATAATAGTGCTATATTAAAGGTTTAATAAATTGAACCCCATAGTTTATTAACCATTTAGACCCTAAAGTGCCGATATATCAGCCCAAGGGACTGAGGATAAAAAAAGACACGCCGATATTTTTTCTTTAATTTGATCCTTTAATACAACAGTTGGTAATTTTGCTTGGTCGGTGTCCTAATAATTAACACGATTTGGCAGAAATGATCGATTTAGAATTCAGTAAATCCTGTTATGAACCCAAAGACGAAGAGTATAACTGGTTGTCAGAGTGGAAATTATTGTAAATATTGCAGTTTACGGTAATATTTAATGTAGATATAATTTGGGAAAATAATGCTCGTAGTTAGTTTTCTTAAACTTCTGATTATGCCGAGTATAAAAATAATACAATAAGCATTATAGACAAACATTTTTTGCACATCAATTTTTGGTTGTATTTTTATTTTTTTACTGCACCCATAATCGGAAATAAAACTTTTTTTTACAATATGAAGATTCTATTTAGTCTCTAATCAATTAAAATATCGCTGCTTTTTGTCACCTGCCTCTATTCTAAATATAATATTTTAAACGTTACTTTTTAAAACACTTACGAAAATTTTGATTATCTACACACTTTTTTTTTTTTACCTGTTCCTTGGTAATGAAATTTTTTATTGATATATTAGAAACGGATATTTGAATAATAAATTGTCTATAGTAAATAATTATATTTGGCTAGTTGTGAGTCACATTTTTACAAGGTTTTAAGTATTCAAAGGGTACGTTGTAGGATAACTAAAATACGGCGAGGCAGGAGAATAAAATTACAAGTTAAAAATAGTCGACTTGCAAGGGTTTATTTTACTAGCAAAAATTCTTGGTTAACATTATCTTTATTTTGTTTTGTTTTGTGATGTTTATCTCATACTCTCAAATGTTCTTTTATTTGTACTTTTACCTTGTCCGTTTTCTACATTTTTTTTACATTCAAGAATCTTGTTTCTTGCTTATAAATATTGGTCGCTGACAAAAACTGGAACTTCAGTTACTTTTCTTGGATTTCTATCTCGTGTATGATAAAGCAATTTTACGTTTAGAGTCTCCTGCTGCCCAAGGTAATTAATAGTCTTTTGGATATCAGTTGAAGCAGAAGCGCAGAAAACAGAAGATGAAAAGCGAGGTAAAAGAAGAAAAAAGGTTGAATGTAAGGAAAACAAATTTTATGCTAGGTTTTGAGTTAAGCACTTGTGAAATTGAATATAGCAATCAACCATAGAATTGTTTGGTTTTTGTCCTAAAGTATAGCCAGGTTTTCACTTGGCTAAAACCTCATTTTTTTAGCTATCATTCAACCACGGTATTGGTTGAATATATTCTTAAGGACAGCATTTCATAAATCGAGACACATTCAAACCCACCACTATTTCCCTTCGCAACTAAATTCCAAACAGGTGATATAGTTGGATAGAACACCTCATTAGCTATATTTTGAATAAGAATTTCGAAAATTGGTTTAGTAGAAAAAAAGTTACAACAGAATATATGTTGAATCATAAAAATACTAATTTAGATTAATCATTTAAAATAATTATTAGTTATAATATTTTCAAATTTTATTTTTAGCTGCAA